>CAODLS010803913.1:0-10911 GCA_948243855.1 Flueggea neowawraea | reverse complement strand
AATCCATATACTTGTTGGACAAGGGATAGAAAAACCTAGCTCACATGGGATTAGGGTTTTGGTGTGTTGGCCAAAATTCATCTCGTATTTTTTAGGAGTGATGGCCGAATTTTTCCTCCTATATTTTAGGAGAGTGTGCAGAATTTTCAAGAAGGTTTAATTAATTATGAAGTATATATTCTTGTGTGATAAGAAGAGGCAAACCCTAGTAGGACTAGAAGAGGAATTCGGCACACTCTTCCTAAAAGAGAGAGAGGTTGAATCATTGGTGGCCAAGGAAGAAGGAATTCGGCCCCATGTCAAGGATGAAATTCGGCACACTCTTCCTTGATTAGGGTTGGTCGAATTCTTAAGGGACAATGAGAGGGTTTTGGCTAACCCTAATGCACCTATTTAGGTTTTCTCATATACCTGTAAATAGGAGCACACACTTGTCATATTTTCCATGGCTTAGCCGAATTTGTGAGTGTTACAAACAAAGAGAGAAAATAATTTGTGAGAATTAGAATAGAGATTCTAAGTGCTAGTACACTCCACCAATCCAAGGAAGTTCGTTCGTGTGGATACCATTGGTCACGTTAGCGCAAAGGCAACGTGGTTGAAAGGTTTCGAGTTTATACTAAAAGCTACAACGACAATTCCTTCGTTCATACAATCGAGCTTTGTTTTTTCAAGGTAAAACCCTAACTTTAATCGTTTATGTTAATATGCATGGATCCTTGGTAGAATTCTAAAATAAAAATTTTGTTATTTCCGCTACGTTATCCTTTACATGAATGTCATATTTAGTTACGAATTCCAACAGGAGATGCGCCTTTTGTCATTTTCATTCCACTTCTCTTTTGGCTTCTTAACTTGTCTTCCATCTATAAGCTTAGATGGCACATAATGACCTTCCTCAACAACATCCCAAATGTCTAAGTTTTCTGATTGTAGGAACACCCTCATCCTTGTTTTCCAATAGATATAATCACTACCATCAAATAAAGGAGTACGATGAATATCCAAACCTTCATACCTTGAAATATCACAAGACTCAGAGATCAGATATTCTAACTAGACTATTCAATTAGTAAAAATATTTACTAAATCATTACAGATAAATAAAAAACAATTTATAATTTAAAATATACATATATCTAAGAAAATATATATACATATATACAAATATGTATAAGTATAACAAAATGACAATGTAATATCATAAAGTCAAAATACAAAACATAAATCTCATAACCCAATAGTAATCAATATGGAGCTCTACTAAAAAAATATACAGAGCCTGACAAAAAAGGCATTGACTATCAAAAGGATGTCTCACTGAGTACAGGAGCTGAACATGGATTGAACGCCAAAAGTGTACCTGAAAATTTTAGGGGGAAGGGGGTGAGATAAATCTCAGTGAGGGACGACACATAAACCGTTTTGAAGATAGTTCGAAATACCGCAAATGTATAGATATAATATAATATACAAACTACTAATAATAATATTCTTGAAAACATTTAAAAAACATTGCAAACAAATCAGACAACACACATCTTACATGTGTTAGCTAGACATATGATTACTATTTACATTGGTAATTGGGCCTTCACCATTGTATACCACAGGCTACGCTTATCCTCGCAGCACAGGTGTCCTGAATCAGAAAATAATTAAAATAATATTTTATAGCAGACAACATACAGAGCAGAATTATTTTACGAAAATATATATTTAATATTTTTTTAAATATATATCAGAGTTCGAAAATAAATTACTGAATAATATTTATCACGGAAATCATATTATTATTTTACCAAATAATTATTAGTCAAATTACAGATAAAGGTTCAGATAATATTGAGAAGACGCGGTCTATATGTTTAAACCATACGTCAGGCACCTGAAGTCCAAAAGCTAGACCAATCACGTACCACTAGTAGGGGCTGGCCTCGATGACAAGAACAGGGAGCTGAATCAAATATAATCCAAAAGAAATGAAAATATGAAACTGGTACTGGGGTGGTACCGAATATATGAAATGCAAATATAAATGCAAACTCAAATGCAAAACTCGTTCGACTTCAAAATCTATTTCGATCAAAGATCTATCGCTCTCGTTTCGAAAATCGAATCTACGTAAAATTACAGTTAAGTCCCTTGACTTTTGTAAAATTATATTTTAGTCCCTAACACCAAAATTATAAATTAGTCCTCAAACTTTTCAAAATTTATTAATTAGTCCTCTAAGTATTTTAAAATTATTAATTAATCCTCTTATTTTCTAAAATTACAAATCTAACCTTAAGTTATTTAAAATTACAATTTTGTGCAAAAGTTAAATATCAGTCTTGATCCTCTAAATATTCTGAATAATTTAAAAATATATATTTGGTCCTTTCGTTATAACATCACACCAAATGGTCCCTAGAGTTCGAACCACATTTTCAATCCATCAAATCCACCAATTCAATCCCTAAAGTTCGAATCCAGCCTCAGTTTAGTCCAAAAGTACCAAAAATCGTACAAATCATCCTTAACAAATTCAAACCGAAACCTCAACTTAAGAACAAATCTTCAATTCATCATCTACACTTCATATTCATATTTCTCAAGGTCATTATCATCAAAATCCAACAAAACCCAATCCGAAATTCATCCAAAATTGCTTCGAATTCAAAATCAACTCATCTGAAACCCATTTACAATTCCAACAAACCCAACTGAAATAAGCAAGAAATAAAGGGAAAACAACCATTTAAATTTAATTTATCACCTTGGTGTGAAGAAAAGAAGAAGAACAAATGGAGGAGGGACGGAGAATTGGAAGGAAATCGGGTTTTGGTTGATTGAGTTTATGGGTTTTTCGAAGAACAGAGAAAGAAAAGAAAAGAAGAGAAAGAAAAGAAAGAAGAACAGCGGGTTTAAAAGAAAGAACAAGACGGTGTCGTTTTTGTTTTACCAAAACGATGTCGTTTTCAATTCGCCAAAACGGTTTCGTTTCATAAGCGGACGACAGAATTCAATGGCGAAGAACAACACATGACAAAAACAACCTATAGTTTGATTTAAAGGACCAATATCACATTTTTAGCCCAAGACATGTATTTTTGACCAATTTTCACCCTCTACACTTATTTTATTTCTTTTTCTAATGAAAATAAATTTCATTAACAATAAAACAAATAATAATGAAAATAATAATAATAATAATAATAATAATAATAATAATTTAACACTCCAAAAATATTATTAATTATTTAATTAACAATTTAAAATTTAAAATAAATCCTTCAAAAATAAATAATTAGTTCAAAAATTCAACAAAAAATTATCGAAATATTTAGTCAGAAAAACAAGGTATTACATACTTCCCCCCTCAAATGAAATTCGTCCTCAAATTTCCAAATAATCTAATCAAAGCTAAAAATCAAACCTAAATCCTCAAATTAAAATCTAATCCAAATTCTCAAAAACTAAAAAATTTAAATCTCCAAATTAGAATACTCAAAATTCTAGATACAAAAATCTAACTAACGTTCTAGCTCACTAGAGCTCGAATATGAAAATATGTAACAGAAAATGCAGAAAATACAGAGACAGAAAATAGAAGAGACTCAGAATGAAGAAATATGGACCTAAGAATCGGCAGAATCAAATAGGTGCAGATATCTACGTCGCATCTCGTCTTCGGCCTCCCAAGTGGCCTCCTCAACTGAATGATGCATCCAGATAACTTTTACTGAAGCTATCTCGTTGTTCCAAAGTCTCTTAACCTGACGGTCAATAATCCAAACTGGAACCTCATCATAAGATAAATCAGATCTAATCTCAACAGACTGTGGTACCAAAACATGTGACGGATCAAAAATATACTTCCTCAGAAGAGAAATGTGAAACACTAGATGAACAGAAGCAAACTCAGGCAGTAACGCTAACTCATAAGCAACGGCTCCAACTCGGCCAATGATCTCAAACAGACCAATGAACCTAGTGCTCAACTTAACCTTCTTTCCAAATCTCATCACACCCTTCATCGACAATATCTTAAGGAATACATGATCTCCTACTTCAAACTCCAAATGTTTATGCTTAGGGTTAGCATAAATCTTCTGACAATTATGAGCAGTTTGAATCCATTGTTGAATCAACTTTACCTTCTCAGTCGTCTCTGGAATAATATCCTGCCCTAAAGGCTCTCTTTCACCGGCTTCAGCCCAACACAGAGGAGATCTACACTTCCTACCATACAGTGCCTCATATGGTGCCATACGATACTCGAATGGCATGAGTTATTATATGAAAAATCTACCAAAGAGAAATGGAAATCCTAATTCCCATCAAAATCCATAACGCACGCTCTCAACATATCTTCTAGAGTATGAATCGTACGCTCGAATTGTCCGTCAGTCTGCGGATGAAAAACAATGTTGAAATCTAACTAAGTACGCAACTATTCTTATAGTTTACGATAAAACTACGAAATAAACTGAGGACCTCTGTCTGACACTATGGAAATTGGCACACCATGCAAATATACAATTCTATTGTGCCACTTCATATGTCGTCTTAATGGGAAGAAAGTGTGTAGACTTGGTCAATAGATCAACGATCACCCAAATAGAATCATACCCAGAAGATGTCTTCGATAAACCAACCACAAAATCCATCGTGATGCGATCCTACTTCCACTCCGAAAGGGATAACTGCTGTAACAAATCAAAAGGATGTTGGTGTTCAAACTTAACATGTTGACATGTCAAACACCAAATAACAAACTCGCTAAAATCCTTCTTCATCCCTAGCCACCAATAAGATTCTCAAAGATCCCGATACAACTTAATGTATCCCGGGTGTACAGAATATACAGACTTATGACCCTCGGTCATAATTTCCTCGTGTAAATCACCCGAAGATGGTACGCACAACCTCAAACAAAACCACAGAACTCCAAAATCATTAACACTAAACTCAGGCACATCATATGACTTAACCTTTTTAATTAAACCTTGAATCTCGGTATCTTCCTTCTAAACATCACGAATCAGGTCTTACCTCAATATGACCAAACAACACCCCTAAATCATCAAAATGTAACTCAACTCCATTCTCGATTAACTTCTGCCACTCTGACACTGCTAATCGTCTCTCAACAGAAATGTGGGCTAAACTACCCATGAACTTCCTACTCAAAGCATCAGCAACTACGTTGGCCTTGCCAGGATGATACGATATAGCGTAAAAGAATCCTTAAGCAATTCTAACCAACGTCTTTGCCTCAAATTCAAATCTCGCTCCCAAAGATATACTTCAAACTCTTATGATTGGTGAAAATCTCAAAAGTCTCTCCATATAGATAATGTCTCCAAATCTTAAGTGCAAACACCACTACTGCTAACTCTAAATCGTGCGCCGAATAATTCTTTTGATGCTTCTTAAGTTGTCTTGATACATAGGCAATCATCTTGCCATGTTTCATCAATACACAACCTAAGCCAACGCTAGATGCATCACAATATACTACAAAACCTCTAGAGCCTGACGATAAAGCTAATATTGGCGCACTTGTCAGACATTCCTTCAACTTTTGAAAATTCTCCTCACACATATCAAACCAAATAAATTTCACTCCTTTCTGAGTTAATCGAGTCATAGGAGCAACAATCCTAGAAAAATCTTGGATAAACCTCCTATAATACCTGACCAAACCAAGAAAACTCTAAATCTCCATAACAGTCTTAGGTCTCCCCCAAAGGAGTACAGCCTCAACTTTCTTTGGGTTTACCATTATTCCCTCTCTCGACACTACATGCCCTAAAAATGCCACTTGTTGAAGCCAGAACTCACACTCCGAGAACTTAGCATAAAGCTGATGTTCTCTCAAAGTCTGCAAGACTAACCTCAAGTGATCCTCGTGCTCTTCCCTACTCTATGAATATATTAGAATGTCATCAATAAAAACAATGACAGACCGATCCAGATATGGTCTGAACACTCTACTCATTAAGTCCATAAATGTCGCTAGTGCGTTAGTCAAACCAAACGACATTACCAGAAACTCATAATGATCATATGTAGTCCGAAAAGTTGTCTTAGAAATACCCTCTCCTCTAATTCCAAGTTGATGATAACCTGACCTCAAATCAATCTTAGAAAACTATTGCACACCTTGAAATGGGTCAAATAGATCATCTATCCTTGGAAGGAGATATCAGTTCTTCACTATTATCTTATTAAGTTGTCGGTAGTCGATACACATACAAAGACTACCATCCTTCTTCTTTACAAACAACACCAGAGCGCCCCAAGATGAAACACTCGGTCTAATAAAATCTTTATCTAACAGCTCCCTCAATTGAGTTTCTAACTCCTTTAACTCCGCTAGAGACATCCAATACGATGGAATCAATATCGGATCGGTATCAGGATGTACCTCAATAGCAAACTCGATTTCTCGATCAGGTTGAAGTCCCGATAGCTCTTCAAGAAACACATCAAGAAATTCTCGTACCACTAGTATATCTTCTACTTTCAACTCTGAATCTTGTGACTCAGTGAGCACAAAAGCCAAATACGTCTTACAACCACGGTGAATCACCTTTTCAGCTCTAATAGCTGATACGTATCCTCGAAAAAAACTATCCCGCTCACCCTGATAACAAAACTCACTCTGACTAGGCGGTCGAAAACATACTCTCTTAGCAAAATAATCCAAGGTAACGTGCCAAGTAAAAAGCCAATCCATACCAAGTATGACATCAAACTCTCCCATGTCTAATATCGTAAGATCGGCAATCAACTGATCAGTAAAATCACAGGCGCACGATTGTTGATGAAGTAATAAAATAACCTGTGGAGTATTCCTAAGGTATCGAACACACATGGAGGAGTGCTAGTTGTGATTGATTCTTAACATAAAATAAATTGCAACAAAAGTAAAAGGGTTGATTTTTGGATTTTTGATGATGAAAAACAAGGAAATAAATACCAACAAAAATAAAGAACAACAACAAGATAAACGTTAGGATTTCAAAGAATCAACCAAGATTTCTACTTACTAAGCGGACAACAGAATTCAACGGCGAACGACAGAATTCACCAAAATGGTACCATTACACCTAGTTTTTGTAGGCTCAACAATAAAACTATTACCCTAGTTTTTGCGGGCTCAACTAGAAAACTGTTACCACTTGTTTTCAGGACAAAACAAGAAAACCAAACCTCTAGTTTTTGCGGGCTTAACTAGAAAATCGAACTACCAGTTTTTGTGGGTTCAACTAGCAAACTGATACTCTTATTTTCTAAGGCTCACTAGCAACCACTCTTATTTTTCTAAGGCACAACAAAAAAAACCTATCTACCCTCAAGCAAACAACCTTGCTTGATACAAAATCAACCCAAAGATGTAACTGATTAATGCTCACATAAACCCAACAGTATGATAGCAAGTAAATAGCTCAAATGGGTTAGAAAGGTAAAGAAGAGAGAAACAATAATAGCAAAGTATAGCAAATTACTCTCTTGTCTTTTTTCTGTTCTAGGACATCTATTTATAGCCACTCTTAGAAATATAGTCGTTAGAAGCCTCGAAGTAGCCGTTGTGAAAGAATGAAGAATTTTGTTTTAATTGACATCACCTTCAACAACGTGCATTATACATCCTTTACGCACGTTGTACTTTAGTCCAATTGAGTTCAGCGTGTCTTGATAACACATCTACGCACTTTGCTAGAACTCTGGTATTCACTGCCTTGTGATATTTGGCATCTACGTGCCTTAGTCCCCTTCAACGTGCATTGATCATCTTATCAGCGTGCCTTGTGGCTTATTCTACGTGTGTTGACCTTTGTTCCAGAATATGCACATTCACCCAGTGATTCTTCAATGTGCCTTGTACCTTCATCAACGTGCGTTGTCGGCTTCATTTCAAGATTGCACCTTTGATCCATGTCAACATGTCAGAGAATATTCAAATTCAAATTTTGAGGAGCCTCTTGGCTTTGTCCTCATCTGATCATCGGCGACATGAGTTGTAGGATATGCAACGTGAGTTAAGCAGCTTCATCAATGATTGCACCTTTTCTCATCAACGTGCCTTGCTTGAAAATCAACTTCTTCCTCGTCAACCTAAATCCATGACAACGTATGTTGACAGTCTTCAATGTGCATTGATGCCACTACATCTGATTGTCATTCAATCAACGTTCGTTGGTTCCACCTTAGCGCGCCTTAATGCCATGTTCATCATGATTAACATGGGGTGCATAGGCATAACATGCTTTGTGGCCAGATATCAGCAGGTTTGCAACTTGGCACATCTTTCATATGTGTTTTGCATTCATCATCATCAAAATTGAACTCAACATCACCTACATTCACTGTTCTCATAAGCGTGGAAAGGAAAATTTACAAGAACGTAGGGAGTTGTCTCTAAAGAATGTGGATGGCCACAATCCAAGTTATAGCTATTTCAATGGGTGCAGAGTAGAGTATAATAAGAGGGTCACTACAGGTTAAGGACATCATCAAGACTCGTTTTCTTTTCTATTTGTTTTACTGGTTTTACTATAGCTTTTTCAGTGGCATAGAGTTTTCTTCCATTATCATTTCATTATTACTATCACCCAAGACTTGCATTCTTTCTATTAGCTTTGAACATGGCGTCCATGAGTTCCCATGCTTCAAGTGTAAGCTCACGAAGTCTCTCTTGTATTGTTATCTTTTAATTAATACAAAGTATCTTTTATTTTCCAAGCGACTTTAGTTAATCCTCTCAAGTGCACATTATGCGCCTTATCGAAGTAAAAGTCCTAGTTTATTAGGCAACATCGAACCCTTTCATCTTTTAACTTCTTGTTTCCCTCGTCAAACTTGAGTTGACTCTTTAAGTAAAAGCTCGAGAACACAACATCTTGATGAATGGCTTAGTCTTAATTTTTTTTAACCTAGAAGATTATATTGATTGTATATTTGGTAAATCATTCAAAAATGACAATTTATAACTAATTTTACTATTGTTTTCTTAAGAACCACAATTGTCCAAATGGTCTATTGATTTGGGACGGAGGGGTATGAATTTGTGGAATGGTTTACAATAAACATTTGAGAATAACTTGTGAACTGATAGCATGTTTGGTTCATGGAATCAACTAGGAATAGAATACAAATTCCATGTAGCATCTGTATTCTTAAGTTTGGTTGGTGGAATTGCTATTCCACATTTTTCAGAATTAGATGCAAGTGTCAAAGTACATTAATGCCCTTACATTAATCTCAATCTACAACCCAAATTGGCTATCTCTCTCTCTCTCTCTCTACCACACTTTCTAGTTTTTGACTCGCCGCCCTTCTCTCTCAACTTTCTGCCTTTCTCAAGCCGTCGACGGTCTCTCATTCGGTCTCCCGGCCTTTCTGAAGCTGTCAATGCTCTCTCAATCTCTCTCTCTACCATCTCTCTCAGTCGCTCTCTCCTCTCTCAAGTCGTCGACGCTCTCTCAAGGGATGGGCATCAACTGATGATTCTCCCGAGGTCGCCTTTATGAAGAAGAAAAATCTCCTCTCACCAAATCATCATATTCTTCAAGTCCTATTACCTGTAAGTCTCTCTATCTCTCTCTCTCTAAAATGAACTTATTTGTTTTAACAAATTTGTTTTTGTGGAAAATTGGACTCGCTTGATTTTAGTTGCAATAAAAACTGATGGGTTCGATTGAATTATGAAAGATATCTTGTAAGTTCTGTGTTAATTTGAATAAGTTTTCATGAATGTAGTTGAATGGGTTGGATTCAAATTATTTTATTAGCTCACTGATGAGTTTTGATAAATCGGTAAACTGATTTGGATAGAATTTATGTACTGAATTTTGTTGTGGATGCTTGTTCTAATGTATTTAAGCTGTTCTGATTTGTACTTTATGGTTGTTTGCTGTTGCATTCTGAAAATGGCTCTTTCTGTGAATTGAACGGCTCTTTTGTTTCTTGTTGTTTGTGATTGTGATTTCTTATTGTTTGTTAACTATTTTACAGAAATTGTTACATGAATTAATCTTCTTAGATGATAAGAATATTCTATTATGTACAGTTGTATATTCTGAATTTTTATGCCCTCAATTTATCAATCCCATGCCTTTAGGCTTGTCTGCTGTTGTGTCTCTATATGGCCAATTTAATTAATACCAGATTTTTCTGAAACCTTTTACTCATTCAAAGATGAATTTCTTTGTAATAGACAGGTCAAGTCTTTCCCAAACTAACTACCCTAGTTTGATCTTCCTTGTGCACATAAATCTCTCGGGATTTATCTTCTTGTTGATTAGTATTACTCTTTTTTCTGGTCAAGATTTTGGTAGCTATAAAGTGAATAGGTTAAAGCTCCCACATCTCGCCAATGGGAAAACAGAGAGAGAGAGCGCGAGAAAGAGATATGTAACTGAGATTTAAGAGGACATGCAAAGGGAAGTTGTTAATGAAATTGAGCATCAACCGGAAGATGTTATTGATGATGATCAAGAAAATTGTAAGCCAATCGATGCTATCGCACCATCAGATGCTTGGAATGATTTTCGTGATAACTTAGCAAACAAAATGTATAATGAATGGAGATGAAGAAATCATTTGGGATCTAGAATTTGTTAAACTAGGAATTGATGTAGTTGGAATTTTTTGTTCTTTTTTAGAATTTAAAAGATATTTTATGCATTTGTCATTTAACAATTTCATTATATTTTAATAAATTATTTTGTTTATTATTTATTAAGTTGCTTTGTTTATTATTTATTTATTATATTTTATTCTTTGTTGTTTACACATTTATTTACATGAAATGTTAAAATTATAATATTTAACTCTATTTGAAAATATATGAACAAAATAGTCTTTTCAAATATACAATATTGCATTCAACCAAGAATAGAATAGAATAGAATT
>CAODLS010803745.1:0-11094 GCA_948243855.1 Flueggea neowawraea | reverse complement strand
GTTTAACAGTTTTATTTAAATTATTTATTTAGTATTTTGTTATTACGAATATATTTTAATTATATATTCGAGAATATTATTTTTTGAAAAATGTATCATTGCTAAATGGTTTAATACGGTAAATAAGCCGATTAATAATATGAATTTGGATAGTTTCTGTCCTCCGAGGCTTGTGCGAGATGGGCCGGGCTTCCACAGACGGTTCGCCTCGTACGCCGGTCGTGGTCCCGGGAATGGGTCGTGACAGTTTGCATCACCAACCTGTGAATCAAATCCGAACATCAAACTTCAAAATGTTATTTGTCCCTAAAAATTGCCAATATTTCCATTCATGAGTACACTATAAAACCTGAACGTAGATGGTGTCCGGATGGGCAGTCGCTTTGAGGAGGTAATCAGTGGCCCAACGAATGGCTTCTCAAGCAGTCTGTAACTCACCCTTCATCAACCCTCCGAACTCAAGGACACTCCACGACAACATTGTGGTGGTGAAAACCATGGGGAAACCAAACTTGACATTGTCCCCTGCATCATAATACCCTCCGACCAAGTCAACCTGCATTTTCATTTTGACACCAAAATGAGCTCAAAATCAAAGAAAGTTGACATCTTTAAAGTTCCTCACGCAATATTTTGAGATTTTTTTATACACATACATTCATGGCAGAGCCATCAGATAGGCCAGAGTCCCTTCTCCAAGTCATTCTCTGACTAGAAGGAAGCTTTCCGGACCTCTGGGCTTCAAAGAAAAGGATGGATTTGGTAAGGGCGTCTCTGTAATTGTGACGGGCAAAGCGAGGGTGACGATGGTGGTGAAATGGGTTATGAACTTGGAAGGCATTGCAGAGAAGCAGAGGAGAGGCAAAGCCAGAGAAGAGTAGCACTACAAGAGTGAAAGAGGAAAGTGAAGTAGCCATTTTGCCTGGCTCTAGCAAACAAGAACGCAAACCCAGAAAACCAAGCAACCAACCAACGACCACCCTGCAAGCCGCAGTGAAATAACAGACCCTAACTTCGCTCTATTTAGAAAGCCAAAAGCTGCACACTTTAAAGTAGGATTAAGTATAAAACCCTCCTGATGCGTGGTTAATACCAATAATTAAGACCATGAATTCCTTAACCGCTTATTCCGCTTCAATTATTTGTGGGTCGTTAACAATAGAGGATGTTTGCCTTTTGAACTGCTTTTTTCAGTTGGACTTGAGATACCCTCGTCAAGCTGTGAAATGTCACTCGGGCCTCCCCCATACCACTCAATGGACATGGGGGCATTAATGACTTAAAGTCACGTGGCAACTTAATTGCATCGGTTTGACAGTTGACACAGTTTTGGTACGAGAAGAATCGATATAGCGATGCTAATAGGTATTAAAGAAAGGTCATTTGATTGGTATTAAAGAAAGGTCGATTTCAACAAAGAATCAACTTAATTGCATCGGTTTGACGGTGAATTCAGGTCTGATCAAAACTAGTTTATCAAAGGAAGATCTGAATGACTAATAATAACTAGCCCAGAGTGGTTGTTAATTCTCACACTCAAATCCATGTTTCATTTTTTTGCCCTTTTCGCCTTTAACATTAAGATATCGGGCGCATTTGCCATTTTGTTAGTCATATAAGCTACGCGGCAGATGGATCTCACTTTTCCGTCAAATTTGATGATGTGGTTCCGTTAAATTGCAATGCCTACCTACAGACGTTTGTGTAACAAAAGACGCATGACAAACCTTAAAGCCAAATCATACTAAAAAAAATCAAACCAAAAGTCTAACTAAAAAACTCAATCTAACGAACCAATCCCAAAACACCGACCCACTCAACTCTTCCTTCCTTTTCTTCTTCGAAGTCGCAGATCCACTTGCCTTCCTCCACGACACTTTTCAGTTGACGTTTCTGAGTTCATGTCTCAATGGTAGTATACTTTCAAAATAATTACTGGTTGTTAATTCGTCAAATAACAAGGTTCATAAACAGGAACAAAGTACTATGAAATCAATACGGTTTATATTTTCAAATAATTGCTCCCCGATATAATTTCATCTTCTTCTTGGATTATGAGATTGAGAGATGCACTAAAAAACAGCCCATCTCATCACACCCAAATTGTATGAAATCAATACGATGTGGCGATGGCGAACTTATCAAAACAAAGAGGTTTAGAATAGATGGTTTCTGTGTCCAATCACAAATTGAAGTTGAAATTAATACTGAAAATTGAAGCTAGAATCAAACCTGAAAATTAAGACCAGCAGTAGATCACAAAAATAAAAAATGAAATTGAAGCTAAAAAACAATTCATCACAAAAATTGAAACCGAAATCACCATACCCACCACAAATCAAAACTCGAACGCATTTTCAATTTCTATATTGAGTATAGACGCCAGATAGAGGGGGAGAGAGAGAGAGAGAGCAGAGACGAACTCACCAACTAGGCATGAACTCAGAGACATCGCCTTTTGAGCAGAGACACTCGAACCCACCATGAACGCGTTAGGTTAAATCAAGTAGTCGGGTTTCAATATCGTTTTTATCAATTCATCGACTCATCGCTTTCTTTTCCTGTCTTGCGGGTCTGAGAGATAGGTGGCGAGAGGAGGAGATGAGAGAGAGGCGAGGGAGTAAGGGAGACGACGAAAATGAGACCTCTGCAAAGGGCTTCTCTCCTTCAATCGCGCATCTCCTTCAACAACTGTTCGTCTCTGCTTTCCCGATCTGTGAATAACACTGAGGGAGGGAGTTGAGAGTGAGTGGCGAGTTAGTGAGTCGATAGAGTGGCTAGTTCAGGTGAGTAGTTCGGGTGAATCGTTTTGGTTTCTTTAATTTTTGGTTTTGGTTTTTAAATTTGGTTCGGTTTGAGTTGGTTGCCATGTGTCCGTTTTTCAGAGGATATGAGCTGACGTGTCTAGTTTTAACAGCCAAATCATCAATTTTTTAACAGACAAATGATAATCGCTTTTTAGTTTTGAAATTAAATTGGAATTTCTGAGTTCAAGCATTCAAAGTTGCTTTTTTTTCATTTCAGATGCAAAATTGAAACCGTTCGATCCATTTGTGGATTTCGAAGAGATCAGCTCTGTAAGTGAGTTTTTTTCTGTGTGTACGTTGTTAACGTTTTTGTTTTTTTAGGTCTTCTTCATCTTTTCATGTTATGGGATCTCTGTTCTCAAGTTTCTTTCTGTTCTTTTTCTAATTTTTTTGTTGTGATATTTTTCCAATCCTTTCAGTTCTTCTCTGGGCAACTTCTTCTTTTTCTGAAAAGTGGTATTGTTTGGTAAGAACTGCAATTTGACTGGCATTTGTGAATATTCTTATTTGCGTAATGTTATCTGATTCTAAATGGAGGTTGGGTTTTGTGAGATGCGTTTGGGGGATTGCAAGCATTCAACTATTCTGTTGAAGGCGATGAAAGAGTAACCAAAAGACCAATGCTTTTATCTGAATTTTATGGATTTCTGCATAGGACAATTTCTTAAAATGAATTTTAGGCATCGTACTGATTTGGTGAATTGATCTCAACTTCTTCATTCATTCCTGAAAACTTCACTCACCTTGCAACAATAGATCCTTCCATACTGACCGTCATTGGAATCGGCGATCGTCTGTAACTCCATCGCTCCCTCATCAAAAAGAATAAGATCAAGTTTTAGATTCATGAGTTCCACCACCTTCGTCTCTCTCCGCCAATGGCAGGCGCCGCCTTAACATTATTTCTGCTCGGTATCAAAGGCCGTGCTATTTAAGTTTTGTTGCAGGTATTTAAACATTATTTCGAAGAGTTGGAGGAGGAATCGTTAAAGAAAAAATGCTTAGTGTCAATTTCTGTCAAGAATGGCATGCCACGTAAGTTAATTATTTGCCACGTCAAAAAAAGGACATATTCATGAAAATCAGAATCGGTTAAGAACTTAAAGTTGAATTTTTAAAGAATTAGGACTAATTATGAAAGATAATAAAGATAGAGTACTAAATTGGCCTTTATGCCCACGAACCTCCATCTCCTTTACTAATTCAAGAAAGAAAGAAGGAAAGAAAGAAAAAGAAGAAGAAGAATCAAATTGAAGGCATAAACAAAAACCATAAGATTCAAATTTTAAAACCATCTGAAGCAGAGCAATCCAAAAAAAATTATGGGAAAATTAAACAAACTCAAAAAAATGAAAATTACAAACAACATGCATCACCTGAAGGTCCTTCCTCAAAGGGGCTCTAAACATGAGAGTTTCAAACTCAAATCTTTTAACCACAAAAAGACAAATACCACACTTGTTTCGGCTCAGCTCTGAACATGTGTGTTTGTTTCGACCTAGATCTGAAATTGACATGGAGGAGGAAATGTCGGTGTTAACAAATCTAAAAGCCCACACCCAGTCAAATACATTTTACAACCTAATCCATTTCAAATCGCACCGCCTCTTCAATGAAAGAGGAAACGTAGTTGTTTGAAGCGCGTTTCGACGAAGAAGAAGATGATGATGATGATGATGATTGCGGCTCCTACCATCTAATTCGTCTCTGTCACCCAGAGCCTCCTCCATCTCTGTTTCAATTTCTTTCGTTCTTTTTTTTTGGCTCTATTCTTTTGGTTCAAAGGAAGAATAAGTCAGAGAGGCTTGATGGGTCTGCATTTGCAATTTGAAGAGGCTTGATGGTGATTATGAACAAGATTGAGTGGTTTTCCTGATTGGTGTATTCTGCACTTGCATTTGAGAAAGTCTTCACGCCATTGTCGAAGATGGAAGATGAAGAGATTATTGGGTTTCACATATGGGTGCACCTTATCTTTGATTTCACCCCATTCTCTAGTTTCCAAAACTCCAAATCTCAAACTGGATAGAAATATGGAAATTAGGAATTTGATTTGAGAGGGTTAAATTGAATTGAATTTACATTCATGTAATTGAAGTTTTGATTTCTTTGTTTTAATTGATTTTTTGTTTTGAGGGTGGAGGAATAGCATTAGTGGTTTCGGAATTGTTATGTATGTTGTTCTGGTAGGAATATGGTGGAAGTGGTGGTGGTAAAATGATGAATACGACGGTGTTGGAAGGATTGATGAATAAAAGAGATGAGTGAGACTAAATTATAAAGATATTTTTGTTATTAAATTCTTAAAATTAGTAAGTGTCATAAGCCACGTTATTTTTTTTATGTAACCCATTATATTTGCTTAACGATAATAGAGATGCGGAGTGAAGTAGTAACTTTGAAATAACAGGGACCGAAAGAGAGAATACCTCAAACCTCAAGGATCGCTAGAGAATTTGCCCTTTTTTCTTTGAAATAGCATGAAAGAAAACTAGTCCTTTTACAATCAAAATTTGATTTTTATTAGTGTAGTGGCTTACCAATACGTTGAATGGCTTACATAATTTTTGTTATAATCATGTCTATTCAATTTGACCCACAAACACGTTAATCATGCTATTATGGAAGGAAAATAGATCAAAATAATTATTGTAATGGAAAGAATCAAATAAAAAATTTCCATTGCAACTAATAAGGAAGGAAAACCAATCAAAATAGCTACTATAATGAAAAGAATACAATCTAAAATTTCTACTGCGCTAATTTGAAAGTAAACTCAATTAATTAAAACCCCCCTAGAATGACTTTTGCAGAGTCTAATGTCAAATCTCAATTGCTTCATTTTCAATTTGAGAACCTTCTTTTTCATAAAAACTTAACTTTGCTCGATTCAACACCTCAATGTCACACGTGATGGATTCTGGTAACTCTCCATTACTTAGCAACTTTTTCTTGTTCATATGTGGAATTTTATAGTTATTTCCTCCTATTTTTTTCAAAACTTCTTGCATGCATGATTGCAATATAAGGAACACATTATTCGAATCCTCTGACTGGAACTTTTGGAATGCATTTTCGACAACGGAAACAAGCTCTTCAATATTGGAAGGAGCTTCTTGGTACTGAAGCAAGTCATTGGCTCTAAAAAAACCCAAGTCCAATACATTCAAGTCAGGGTTGTTAGGAGGTTGACAGTAAAGGCGAATTTCAAATTCATCTATTGTTGTAGCTATAATAAACTTAGCATTAGTAACATCTATATGCGGTCTCACATTATCTTGTTAAAAGAAAATAATCTTAGAACTATAAGGAGGCAATCTATCTCTGATTGCAGGTAATAGATTGTTAATAATACGTGGACGAATGACCTCTTTTGTCACTGACAAAATTGATTTCATTTTCATAGTACCAGCTTTACGATTTTTGCTATTTCATTTTGCAGGCTCATTTATCACGAAAGGCCAAATGTCAATCTTCCCATCAAATGACATGATTGAATATGCATCATACTGTGGGTGAACAACAACAACTAAGAACATTATTTTAACGATAAAAACGTTTGCTTTTACAAGTGCGAAGTGCCTCTTTTTATTTTGGATGTAAATAATATTTATGTGTTGTCTTAGACATGTAAAACTATTTTTTATCAATGTGTATGTAGTTATGCATTTTAATAAACGAAGGTGTAGAATCAAATGTACCTTCATCAATCATGGACAAACAAAACTCTAACCTCTTCTTTTTATTCTCATCATACAAGTAAGGCTTAAGGGATTCAAATGTGGACGAATCTTTCCTTCCTTAATTCTTATGTGGATAGTAGACTTTGGGACATTTAAAGTTTTTGACAAGGATCTTATATTAGTGTGCCAATGGTAAGGGATGTCTTTTATCCGTTGTAGATTCGATTTGACTTTCTTGTGACCAACTCTTTTGACAAGGTTAGATAACATATCGGGCAGTATGTCGTTCTTCAAAGAATTCTTCACATTGTTCCAAATATGAGAGACGAATCTAGTTGATATGGATAACAAGTCGACAACTTTTGAGATGCCTCTTTTTAGTATTTTTCCTTCTCTATTTACATGAAGCAACATTTCAAGTATTGCTCTTTTTTGCTGAACAAATAAGTTTTTCTTCTTTTTTCATGCAACTTGACTTTGAACATGAGAATTTCGATCAAAATCTGCTATGAATTTTGATTGTTGATAAGTTTCTGGTGATGAAGATATACTTTGTGGAAGTTCATTCAAATCAAAAGCCAAATCTTTAAGTGAAAACTTACCCATGGCTATTTTTATCTAATGTTAAAGACTCAAAGTTCATCTGGTTTAATAGACTATAATGGCAGGAATAATTTGTATGTAATGCTAAAAAAAATTCTTAGGCAAATTTTATTAGTGGCTGGATGTTTTACATGTAATACTTGTAGAGTTTGTAGTGGAAAATTGTAGTGGCGACAATGAATTTATTTTGTCCAGTACTGGAACTCTTTTTAAAGTTCATATTGAGAATTGCAACAAATATTAGAATGATTTTGTTTGTTGGCCATTTAATAAATTCCAAGTCAAATTAAATATAAAGTAAATTAAGTATACATTACATAAAAGTTTGAAATTGGTGAGATAATATGAATGGTATATTAGGGAAAAAAAATTCAAAGTTAAAGTTTTTAACTAACCCAACTAGCTATTCTTAATCTGTGTGAAGAAGTGTTGTTGTCTATCTTTATGGACAGAGGAAGTATATCAAAGGAACAAAAACTAGTAAGATGGCTAAAAAGAGCAAAACAAAGACGCTAATAATATGAAAGTGTTAGGACATCAAGGCTTTCACCCTTATAAATCATATTCACCATGGACTTAATGGGTTATAAAGGAAATGGGTGCTAATCCACTACATGTGGAACTAATGGTAGTTCACATTCAAATCCACCTATGTTTTGATGATGAACAAATGTTGGTAAATGAGTTAACCAAAAGCAATAATACTAACCAAGGTTGCTAAAAGATGAAAGCATTTGAAGCAACGAAGAGTTACTAGAGTAATCAATATTGTTACTTGAGTAAGTGCAACATCCAAGAGAGAATGACTTGCAGGTCTTACTCGAGCAAGTCCAAATATCACTCAAGTAAGTGTGAACTTACTCAACCACGAAATCAAGTCACTAGACCAAACAGAGTGCCCAGTATGCATGGATTCAAGAGTTACTCGAGTAGAAGAGAATCTTACTAGAGCAAGAGCAACGTCCAGAGCATCACTGGGTGATCCAATTACTCGAGCAAGATCACAAGTCACTCAAGTAATCGTCCCATGGAAAATCAACAAGGCACCCAGTAGAGAATCTTACTTCAGTAGATGTCACAGTTACTCAAGTAATGGAGATTCAAGAAATACAAGACATGCACAAAGACTGAGTTACTCGAGCAAGACAACTTCTTACTCGAGTAAGTTAAGGTTGAGTTTTCAACACTGAAGGTCAAGGTTGGAGTTTCTCGAGTGGACCTTATTATTACTCGAGTAAGCACAGAAAACGAAAGGAAATCAAGATTGATTTCACACTCCAACGGGCAAGAATTGAGTCACAATGGATAGCAAAATTCCAAGAAGTATACATACACTTCCAGAATAGTAGAGGGGGCAACACAACACATCTTCAATCGATTGCAACCCTAACTCAAGCTTTATTCATTATTCTTGGTGATACAAGTCTAATTGTTCTTCATTTCAATTTTCGATAGCTTCTATCCTTGTTCTGATTTGTTTGTGAGTGATTTACTTGTTTCAAACCAGAGAGTTTGAGAGGTTAGGATCAAAGGTAGATCCTAGATTGGTTTATTCTTGCACAGGAATCAAGAATTGTAAAAGTTCTTACTTAGCTAGAAAGTGAAAGTTGTAAGAAAAGATTGAGATTAGTGGAAATCCTAAGTAGTGATACTTAGCTAGTAGACGTAAGTAAGAGTTAGGCCGAACTACTCTAAATCCTCAGTGTCCTCAAACTCGAAAAAGATTCAAAGCCGAAACTCCCACACTATTTAACCCCCATTCTAGTGTGGTTATTGTTCTTTCACTACATTCATCTAAATTCTCTTTCAAACAATTTAAATAGTACCTAATCCTATCGAGCTAATTCTTTCGATTAAACTCAATAAAATTAAACTCATTATGATCTAAGGGACATTCATCAAACGCTATGTGAGCAATAAGTTATTTGTAACTTAACAAACACATTTAATGTTCTAAAGCTTAATATGTGCTTCATTTCTCAATCTATCACACATATCTCTTATTAATGCAATCATAATGGCCAAGCGTGAAAACATATAAACAATAAATATCAAACATTGAACCATTCCAAAGGAAATCAAGTATTTTCATTCAAATCACAATGCTTATTCAATTTGTCACAACTTGAGATTAGACCATGCCCAACGTACGAGGCAAAAAAAAAACGGAGGCCCGGCCCATCCCGCACAAGCCTCAGACAATCAAAACATCTAACCAAATTCTTATACCAAACCATTATTCAGCAAACAATAAATAAAAAATCCATTTTATCAACGTAATTTCAAATGATAATGCTACCAAGTGAATAAAACATAAGTAAGTCAAATTATTAAGAAGATACTTATAAGTAAATCTAATTAGTCAAAATATTCATATACAAACATAGACCCACAAGTAATTCGGTGTGAAGCATCTACTAAGCTAACATACTAGGCCTCGAACAAAAAGGCATTTACTGTTGAACTGGATGCCTCACTGAGCACTAAGGATCTGATGAATCGAACGCTGAATAACCTAAAATGTTAAGGAAGGGGTGAGTAAAACTCAGTGTTGTACAACACTCTAGAACGCCTCCAAGTTTCACATAAACCATTTTGAAAATGTTTTCGAAAATACTACATGCATGTGTATGATTAAATAATATTAGTATACACACATATACATACTAGTATAATGTTCAAAATTCAATTCGAAAATATTTTGCACAGATAGCAAACAACATACAGTCACACAAAATAATTAAAATTAGAAATCAGACAAACATACTACATGTATTCATATAGATTCATATTATACAGAATTAAATATACTATCTATCTGACTATCAATTACAAAACCAAACTTATCTGATAATCACTGATCATACACCCGTACTATATTGGAACTGCGCTAACGAAATTAAATCAGAAATAGACTAGCAACCTTAAGGGCCTAAACAATTTTCGGCTCAAAAGGGCTAACAGCTAACAACCTTAGGGGTTCAAACAGTACTCCGGGGAATGAGCAAAATATACCCCGCCAAAATACAATACAATATATTATGAAGACTTTTATCTTAAACTCTTGTTGTAAAATAATATGCCTGATTTTGCCACAACTGTAAGCCAGTTAATAGAATATTCAAATTTTATTTACATAGGGTGAAGTTTATATTTCCAAAAATTAGTGTATGACAACAAATTAATTGTAAAACGGATGATATCATCATTAACACATAATGATATCAATATTTTCATTATCTTTAAAATAAAATACGCAATGCATATGGACTAAGATAAAAGTCAATTGGGAAAGTAAATTGTTTGGCTAATAGTTTAAGATGATCAAACTACAAGCATGAAAAATAAAGCATTACAAATTATTTAAGATAATTATTTTTAAATTTTAAGATAATTAAAAATTGTTAGATGATGAAATTTAAAGTTTTTTAAGATAATTAGAAATTGTTAGATTTTTTTTTTCAAATTGATAAAGTTTGTTTTTAAAATAAAATTAATTTTTTTAACATAATTACAAATTATTATATTTTTTTCGAAATTGATTACTTTTAGATTTTGAAGGAATCTAGCTATCTGTTTAACAGATAAACAGTATATAATAGTAGGTTCGAGTTACCTACCTCGATTTTTGCGGAAGCATAACCTAACCAGCAGTAGAAGACAAAGGTCATGATCGATTTGATGCTGGTCTCGCAGGAAAACCACGGTCGGGTTGTCGACGGGAGTGTTCGTCTGTTTCGTAGCCTAGATGCCACGCAGATCGGGACCATCGACGAACAAGGAGCAAATGGAGATAGAGGCTTCCTTTTCCTCTCTCTCACATTTTTTGTGGGGATCAAAGAATGGAAGAACTCTTCCTTTCATGCTTAATATATAAGCATCCAAATGGGCCTAATGGGTCGTAAGCCCAATGGGCTTTGTACATGGGCCTTAAGGGCCCATTTCAATTGGGCTCGCCAATTGGTCTCGGTCCATCGTTCCGGTTCACACCTTGACCAACT
>CAODLS010803572.1:0-28993 GCA_948243855.1 Flueggea neowawraea | reverse complement strand
TTTTTTTATTATAGTTTAATTTATTTATTTTGTTATTTTATTATATTTAATTAATATTTACATATTTATTTTATAGTAATAAAAAATTTTGTGGAAATAAAAATTTTAAAAATATTAAAGTTGAAAATATTAGAACTCAAGAGAGTTAAACTCAACTAATTCCTACTCAAGGAGATGGGGGGAGAGAGAGAAAGAGTTTCTAGTTTTTTTTATTTTGTTTAAAATTATGTAATATAACTACTAGTAGAATAGTTAATTTGTTTAGAAATTATTAAAAAAATCTTTAGAATACAATGTATTATTGGTACTTTAGTTAAATTTACAAACAAAAAAAAATGACGGGATAAAATAGTGGATTAAAAACAATTTTTTTAAAAAAAAAAGAAAACCAAACCGGAACCGAAATCGAACCGGCGGTTAAACCGATTAAACTGGTCAAAACAAGTGAGAACCGAAACCGGAACCAAACTGGAACTGCCCAAACCGTGGGAACGGTTTGGTTCCGGTTCCCTCATTCCACAAACCGAAACCGCCGGTTCCTGAACCGGCAACATCACTACTCTAGAGGAACCTCGACCTACTCTCGATTGCCGCAACTGCCGCATCACCACTACGTCTCTTCCCACTCACACTCCTATCCTCCTTCCTTCCATCAAGCCAATGCTTCTTCTCGCCTTCCTCGACAACACTTTCTCTCTTCTGCTTATTGACTATCTCCTTCTCCTTCACGATTCTTAGGGGGTAGACATCAGGAGAAATAGAAAGCGAAGTTCTGAGCGTAAGCCTTCTTATAATCAGGTTTGGCGATGAGAAGGCCATCGTGCTTCTTCTTCTTGCCTTCCAAGTTGAGATTACGAGCCTTCTATACATCGAAGTCGTAGAGTGACTTAAGAACGCACTTGATTTTGATCTTAGATGCGGAAGGGATGGTTTTGAGAGCGATTTCTGTTATGTTAGTGAAGGTAGTTGGCGAGAGAAGCTTGATTGGGAGGTTTGCAAAGTGGATCATTCTTCTTCCTAGTCTGCTTCCCATATTTGGTGTAAGAAGTTGCAGTGCTTGTGTTCTGTGCAATAGTTTTCTGCTGTTTTCAGTTCCCACACCAAATCCTTCCTCGCTTTCACACACCTCACATCACCGCCATTCTCTTCCTCTCTAGGGTTTGGTGGACAGAGGAGAGGCTAGAAATAAGAGAGAAAGACACACACACACACAAAGACGGAGAGAGAGAGAGAGAGAGAGGAGAGGGATGCGTAGATCGTGAAACAGAGAAAAAAGAGAAAAGAGAGAAAGAATATCGGGTGAGTGGATTTGAGGAGAGAGAATCTGAATATAAATTGCTGTATTTGTGAAATGTAAATCAAAATATTTTATAACAGTATATATAATTTTTTCTTGTTGTATATGTGAAATCAAAATGAGAAAAAAGTATAGGAAGTGTAATTTCCTCGAAAAGAAGCTATATCTATTTTTGTATGCTTTACCATAAATTCGCCATTGAAAAAAGGAAAAAAGAAAAGATTGCTTATGTTTACATGCGTATGGGTTTACAGGCCTCGACCAGACGGGCTATGACGCTCTGTGTTTCTCCATTGTGTTTGTTTTTCTTTCTCTTCTTTTTGAAACCAACAACATGCAGTATTTGGGTGCATGAGTTATAAAACCTCCTCGTATTGATTCGAGGCTCCACAAAAAAAAAAGAACAAAAATCTTTCATTATCTGAAGCAACCCGAATTAAGGATTTGATTGAATAATCAATAATAAAGGTACAATATTGTTTTCTTTACCAAGAAAGGGAATAATGATCATTATTTTGCTCGCTCACAAGTATGCGCATTATTGGAACAGAAGAAACAAAAGCTCAATAGCATGCACACACAATGCAATCATAAAAACAACAAACTATCCAACTCAAAGAGACAAATAATGGTAGTGTTTAGTTTTAATAAATTCAAAGAAAAAAAAGTAGATATGGATTCTGAAGAAATTTAGTACCGGTTTAACAGATAAACATTATATAATAGTAGGTTTGAGTTACCTACCTCGATTCCTGCGAAGCTCAACCCAACCAACAGTGGAAGACAACAAGATCAGGATCGGTTGATGTTGGTCTCGCGAGCAAACTACGGTCGGGTTGGTGATGAGAGTGCTCGTCTGTTTTGCAGCCTAAATGCTACGCGGATTAAGATCACAAAAAAATGACTAAGAGAGAGAGGGGAGATTGAGCATGGAGAAAGAAAAACTCTTTCTTTTCCTTCCCTCCCTCTCTCACGTTTTTGTGGAATGGAAGAATGGAATTTCATTCTTTCATTCTTTCATATATATAAGCCATCATAATGGCCTTTAGGCCCAATGGACTTAGTACATAGACCTTATGGGTTCATCTCAATTGTGATCGCCAATTGGTCTCTGTCCATAGTCTTGGTTCACACCTTGACTGACCGAGTTCGGTTCACCTATGATGGACGAACATCTTCCACTCGCACATGACGGCATGATACATCATCATTTAACATGGTTAGCACTCACATAACCATGCTCAATCCTTTCTTCATACAAGCAAATAGACCGCGCGATCAACATACGGTAAGAGCATAATTATTATAAACTTGTAAAGGATATATATAAGAGCTCATTACTCAATCTGCCAAAAGGTGTCTCTTACAAAACAACTCCATTTTTTCATAGTGTATGCAACAACAACACAATATGCTGGAACGTATGCATTTCCCCTAGTTCGTTGCCACACAATCGCTGCTTTCGAATGTCTCGATCGCAAGAAAGTTTTACTCATAGTTCACACATCATGTGACACGCCATATGAGAGTTAGCTAAGCAAACTTATGAGACTAGTGTGAATGCGTCTAAAAACAAATTTTTTCTCTTACACCAGACAATCCACATAGCAAAAGTTTACTTGTCCAGCTTGACACGCTTGGTCGAATCAATCAAGACAATTAACGGCAAGCTAAAGTAGCGAAACTTAACTACGCATTTTGAATGTGCTAAGGCTTCTAGGAAAAGTGAGATCATTTTTCAATATTTTCCATCCCTATGGTCGTGTATATAACACACATGGTATGATCATGTGTTGTGATGTTCTTTCCTTCTCTTGGAGGAGCGCATGTTTATACAACATTGTCAACACTACACAGAAGCTTCGGTTACGATGCATTTTGTCATCTAACCTTAATCCACACCGTAACAGGATTACTTCTGGCTTTAAGACAGAATATGCTAAAAGTCACTTAATTTTAGCATTTGATCATTTTATGATCGTCATAGAAATTCATCCTATGGCGTACGTCATTTTCGTACGAATTTTTCTTGTCATTTTACAATGAACTCACAACTGTAAAATGCAAGACGGTCTCTTGATTATGAACGCGCTTTAAGTCTCTTTCTACGTTCAAAACTCGTCTCATCTTAGTTCTTCCCCTAACGAACTAGGAAAACTAAGATAAACACCCGTGTGAGTGAGTTATTTCTTTGTCCAACACGCTTTACTTAACGCTTCTAAAAATGTCAACTCTCAATATTTGTACTCGTGTATTGCTCACGATAATCTTATTAAAGATTATGTTTTAAGGGATTATACACTTTGTGTGCCATGCGAATCTTAAAGAACTTATTCCTCATAGGCTTTTATTTATGGATTTTCAATCACGTCTCGCATGAATTTACATTTTCAAGTTCACTTCACGTTGTAAAACTTATACTCAAATTTACTTGTCATTATGCAAATAAGTCTTTCACAACACGATACTTGGTCTCGATTTGCTTAGACTTATATTAGAGCTTTTCAATCTTTAAGCAATCAAGGTTGACTATCACTAAAGACTATTGTTGGTTCTTTATGTGACTAATGATAAGTGGATCATGCCACTATATAGCTAACCATTATATCGCACTGCAGTTCTGCTAAGCAAGAAAACAACGCGAAACATGGATGTCCCTCCCGTCCATGTCACTTATTCAACTAACAACTTTGTTTTATTTTATCACAACCTTTTGCGATAACACAGTGCCTTGCAGTGCTTTTAAAGTTTGCAAGTATCTTATTCACTTGTTTCCAACACCCTCTTACGTATTGGATCAATATTTGCTAGTTAACTTGATTGTATAGCAAACTCTAGGCATTAAACATATCTAGGTATTTATTGCAATACATTTTCTTGTAATAAACCCATGTACTCTTTATTAGACTACAAAATTCATCCACATGGCATTTACGTGAAGAACATTCCTTACATGTTCTTCCTCTCACATAGATTTATTGACACATGCACTTACTAAGAAACTTTCTCTTAGTCACGGGATATCTATGGGTTATGCATTGCTGCATTTTGAAGCATTCAAGTAGTTTGTTGATCCATCTCACTTTAAAAGGTTCAACGATTTACTCGAACGATCTCTTGGAGTTTGAATCGAATGTCAACCATATTAGCAATATCAAAGTTTCACATTGACCAATCTTTGAAGTCATTCAGGTATGCTAGACCATTTCTAGCCACAAGTGTGACGTTCACACAATGTAAGAATGACAAGATTTACCTTAAAATACTTGGTATTATCACAATGAATATGAATGTACCATCCTCTTGAAGAATGTCTAAGGTCATACCTTGGACAATGAAACCATTGGTTTAAACCTTATAGATTTCATTTCCAAATTATCTATTGAGAATTGGACGATAAAACTATTAGGTTAAAGTTTATAGGTTTATACTCCAAATTCTCTCACGAGAAAATAAGTCTCTACATTCATTAATGTAGGTTGAGGTATAGACTAGTCCAAATGACAAAGTCTATTTAATGAAGGCAAATATTTCAACAAGTTGGACGTTTCAATCTCGTTTACTAAATCCCTTCGCGATTATCGATGTCTCACTCGATTTATCACTCATGTATCCACTTATCTCCAATGGGTACTCACCCTTTAGGTAGATTAACCAATTCACAAACATGGTTCAATCTCAAATGTCATTCGTACTTCCATTGCTTTAATCCATACAATTTTCACTGGGATGAGCGAACCTCTAACATACTTGCAGGTTCATTATTGACTCGTGGGTTACTAAAGGATCACGATTAATTCATTTATTGAAAAAATGCCGACATGAGTCTTTACCAAAAAGAATCACAGTCAATTCATTTATCGAAGAAATGCCATCTTGAGACTTTATCCCTTTTAGTTCTATGCATTTTTGAAAATGCTCCCACTGGAAAACAAAACTCTTACTAGGATCAAGATTTGTACTCCCACTAGAAATAGGAATCTTCCTCCCACTTGAGTCAGGATCAGGAACATCTGTACACGTTTGAGGTAGATAGGATAAAAGTTGAATCGTTCTACGACGTAGTCGACGCATCCCTTACGGAGAAAGAGAAAACAATCGTTTGGTTTAAATCGATAACTTGAGATTTTAAAAACCAATGATCTAATCTACATTACTCAAATTCCTCATCATCTATCATCATCCTCCTCAAGAATTCTCCCACTCAGATGGAGTGATCCTGAGGGACTAAGTTTCTGAGTCTCAAATAAAGTGAAATCTTTTCCACTTTATCCTATTTAAGAAATCTATTTGCTAAGAATGTGACTTCTTATAACTCATTACTATACCAATCTCATTATTCCATGATGAATGTGTCATTTTGACATAGCAAGGTATCTAACGCCTTTAGCCTTTTGGTCTCTTAGACCTAGGTATCGTGGATATTGACAATACATCTATTTGTTTCAAGTGGTTTAGGTCTCGACCAATCCATAAACTATGAGAAGCATAAGTAACGGACTTACAGGGTGGATTTTGAACATTGTGGCCTTTTCCATTATAGTTCTCACCATATTAATGAAAAACTTATGTTCCATTCTCTTTTATCACAAAAAGTTTTGATTCCATCTAGTAGATGTTCACGACTTTAGTTGATTCACAAAACTTTATTTGATTCTCATCTTGACTTGCAAGGAGTAAGAACTAACTTAGTTAGTTTTACTTATAAGAAATCAAATAAATATGATCATACCTTTCACAGTCATATATACATCAGTGATGAAGTAGTAGGCCTTAGCCTTGCCATCTTTTTTTTTTGGACGTCAAACATCAAAAGTGGATTAATAGCAACAAAATTCAGCTCAAAGTGCCTTTTGGAATGGTTTCCTCTCTAATTTTCTCCTTTTTGCAATGCTCTCAATTAGGCAACTTGAACTTACACAATTATCTAATACTTCCACTTGAGCTAATCGATGAACTCAATTTTGTCAAAGTGGTTGTATTACGTACATTAGCTTCACATAATCTCTCGTGATTACGTGAAGTGGCAACGAATGAAAACTAGGACTTTTAATAGTTAGGTCATTTACCTTAACTAAGAAATCACTTTTAGTTCAAAAGTAGACTCACACTCAAAACATAATCTAACAAATGACGTTATTGTTAGAATAAAGATTGAAGGCAAACTTCAATACAGTTGTAACAGAAGTTAATGCAAGAAAAGTTTTAGCTTTTGCACAAAATAAATTCGCACATGCCAAATCCTTAAACTCCCACTTTCGAGTTATTCCTTGCATATTCAACTAGTTCCTTCTTAGAACTAGTTAGTATTGAATAAATTTATGCCACAACTTCATTGTGAGGGTCCTAAAATTTGAATTAATCGTCTACTAACGATGAAATCCAATAGAGAACATTGAACAAGGTAACTCTTCTCACTTGCATGAGTTTGAGCAACATACCCTCAAAGGTGCATCGTCTCACATATTGTGCACCTTTGGTAGTGAACATTTTACGCACAAATGTTGGCATTGTTCATGTTTAAGGATTTCCTCAAAAAAATTCTGTATAATCTCCACTTCTTAAGGACTTAAGGTCCGTAAACCTTTTCCTTTCCTTTTTATTGGAATTTCTCCAATAGAATAAGACGTTATCGAATTCCTAACAATCTCACGTTTGAGATTAGCGTGGATTATGTGCAACTTGATTTGCTCCTAAATTGTTGGAAAGAAGTGGAAAAAAAATTTTGGACCTCGTCTTTGATCAATTTATGACCAATATCACTAGCTCTCTAATCATATAGGCCTTATACCTTTACTCACATGATTAGGATACTTGTAATAAGTATCAGTGTTGATGGTCAAAGACCACAAACTTAATTAGTGTCACTCCAACTAACTATTCCTTAAATACAATTTACCAAATTATTGCACCTCGATACTTGTAAAAACAACCAAAGTGATTTCATCATCCTTTGTACTTACAAGATGATGGACATAGTGGAATTTTCTTACTTCCACGTCTATAGACATTACGGTCCATAAATGTATTGAATGGGTTCTTACTTCTCTTTGAATTCGGCCATAACCAATTTCAAAGGGACACGTGCTCTTAGAGTACACGCTAGATTTTCATAATCTAGGATTTACGATTGTTGTCGTATAAGCTCAACATATGTGCTCGTATAGCTCAGCATCAATCACCTTTACAAGCAGTGAATATCACAAATAATATGACAAACAACAAGACATAATTGCACAAAAGTAAGTCATAGCAATACACATATATTTACTATCCAACCAAAATTAAACTAGCATGACATCTTATTAAGTTTTGAATCGAAATGTACACTAGGTGTACATTTACCATCTCGGTCGTAATAATTGACTATATTTTATTTAATTTTATAGACAACAAATAATGACTGTTTGGATTCACTTTTAAAGTCTATTTGGCTTAGGAGAATCTATGTTGGTCATCTCAATTATTTAAACAAACTTAATAATTGGACAATATATTCAACATATAAAATATTGCATATTAAATTAAGGCAAATCAACATAACAATAAGCCAAAAATAATAAATGAAATCATTATCATTTATTGAACCAACATGATACCCAAATAATCAATTTCAATGTTGATACATGTACATTAACATTGGTTAGCATTAACTCACAAATAATGCTAATAAATATCCCCAAAATAATTCTAAATTCATATAACACTAAGCTAATATATACCAATTTGGATACATAATGGACCACAATCTAATATGTTAGAATAGAATTCATAAGTGGTCATGCCAACTTTTCTAGAATTCTATAAATCATGCGACCTTAAAGTGGATCTATCGTTTCTCATGATCTTTCTTCGCGATCATGGTTTAATATTGGACATATCAACGTCAAAACGTTTTTATTTTCTAGAATCTCCAAGTATCTATCCACGATACTTAGGGAATCATATTTCCATGAAATTCTAGTATGGACCAATACCTTTAACCAATATTGGTGATGAGAATCATAATCTCTTGTTTAGTAAGCGAACCTTCATCACCTATGCGCACTTATGCACAATTATTTTCTTCCCCTTTATGACCCTCATCATCCCAAAATACTCGTTTTGGAACCCAAAATATTGTGAAAAGTATGTCCAAAATTCTAGAAAAATCAAAATTTTAATTCTGCAATTTTTTTTTCAAAATTTCGAGGTCGGGACACGTGTCACGCGCCGACACTCGGCGCATGTCCATCCCACGCGCGATCACGTGTCGAGAGTGCAAGACACGAACAACTCCAGAACGCCGCCACGTGTCGCGGTCGCATGGAGACACATGTCATCACTGACAAGTGTCACAATTTCATTGGTCCAAAATATAATGACGTGGATGCCATATGTCATAATGACGTGTAAGCCATGTGACGATTATGACACTTGTCAGGTTCTCATTAGTTCACGTGGCGAGTCAATCCATAAAATTCTTCTGGAAGCTTTCGCCACGTGTTGATCTATGAGTGGTCTACGTCTCGGTCAACTTTGACCGAAGTTATTGCTCCGCCAAGTGTTGCGTTCTGAGTGGGCCGTGTGGACGAATCACAACTCGTCACTTCGCCATTCTTATCAGATGAAAAATTCATTTGTAAGCTTCTCACTCAGTATTTTTCAATTGGATTTTTGTCGATTTGACGACCTTCCCAATAAAATTTCGCAACGAAATTTTGGCAGGTAATGTTTTTAAGGTCGCTGATCTCAAATATTTTATTAAAATTTCAAAAATCCAACTTTCAATTTTCGTCTTCGGACGGACTAGAACCAAAAACATTGCTAGAGATAGAAAGTCAAATACAATAAATTCACGGTAGATATTACAGATAGAGACCAACAAGAATTTTGAATCATAATCCAAAATTAGCTCTCTGCTTTGATACCACTGAAGGAATCTAGTACCAGTTTAACAGATAAGCATCATATAATAGTAGGTTTGAGTTACCTACCTCGATTCCTAAGAAGCTCGACCCAACCAGCAGCGGAAGACAACAAGATCAGGATCGGTTGATGTTGGTTTCACGAGCAAACTACGGTCGGGTTAGCGACGGGGGTGCTCTTTTATTTCGTAACCTAAATGCCACGCAGATCGAGACCATTGACGAACAAACAACGAGTGGATGGAGGAGAGATTGAGCATGGAGAAAGAAAGACTCTTTCTTTTCCTTCCCTCCCTCTCTCACGTTTTTTGTGGGATGGAAGAATGGAATTTCATTCTTTTATATATACAAGCCTTCATAATGGGCTTTAGCCCAATGGGCTTAGTACATAGGCCTTATGGGCTCATATCAATTAAGCTCGCAAATTGGTCTTGGTCTATCGTTCCTGTTAACACCTTGACTGACCGATTTCGGTTCACCCGTCATGGGCGGACCGCATTTTTCAACAGATTCTGAATTGATAGATTTAGTTAATTGTATAATGAAAAAAATATATGAAGAGATTAATATAGTTTTTTAAAATCATAATACGTATTGCTTCAAAAAAAAATCATAATACGCATGATATGTGAGTTTTCATTGTCACTGTCATTGATGATATATCACTATATCAATTCTATAAATTGCAGTTTATAAGTCATTTTATTTGGATTTCATTGGTTTAATTAATTTAATATCCAATAAATTTAACTTTCAATCATCATCATCTCGAGAGGCTTAAACAATTTATGTCATGTAAAGTTAATGGCAGAGCCAAGAATTGACGGATCTTGAAGTGTGAATTTTTTTATTTATCAATAAATATAGTAACATTATAGTACGAAAAAAGTTATTAAGCAAGTTAAATAAATAAATACAAACACTCCAAAAATATTCATTCCCATTTAAACTACCCAGTAATTTTATTTTAAGAAAAAATGTTTAAACTACCTAGTTGTGGCAAGTTATAAATAAAATGGCAGCATTTAAGCGGAGGTCTATTTCATGTATTACTGTCAAAAAAATAGCAACTAAAGCTCAAATGATATAATAATTTTCTGTTTTTTATAAGTGAAATGCTAATAATTGATGTGTTGGTCAAAGTTATATTAGTGATGCGTCAAGACCTAAGAGAGTGGGAGGCCGCACACCCTTGCCCGCCCCTCCCTCTGTCACTCTGCAAAGTTGATGGTATTAAGATCAAGAGGTTGATTTAAGTCCGCTACGTTTACCCCTTTATGATGCTGTGAGTAATTTGGAAATAATTTTTTAAAGGAGTTGTTTTGCATGCCAAATTTGTATGCCAATCAATAACAAATTAATCGCAATATAAAAATCAAATGGAAAATATTAAAATATTATAAAGATTGATGTATTACGTACTCTTTCTTTTTTGTCAAGTATTATGTACTCATATTGTATTATGGTTTGAAGCCTTGAAATCGAATCTAATTTCACCCGAAAAGGTGCTTTGTAGGAGAGATTTGTCTCTAACTTATAAGGTTAAGAGACCATTCTCACCTAAGCAATAAGATATAGTTATGGTCGTTTTGATATAATATACTTTATCTACTTTAATTTAAATGACCAAGATCTATTTAAATTTAATCTAATATGTCAACACATTAAAAAGTTAATGACAAGAATGACCATTAAAAATAAGTTTTTTAATGTGTTGGTATATTATGGACTACTAAATTAAATTGAAATAGATCTCAACTGTAAAAAAAAATAAAGTAGATAGTTCTAAAAGATTAATAGCCAAATCTCCCAAGAACATTCTCAATGGTTGAATCCATTTTAAATTTAATCTATTGTCACATCACTGTCACATTAACTTTCCATTAAATTTTCTTTCATTAGACCTTTTAACTCTAATAGTTTAGACTATCATTAGACTCTCGTATAAGACCTATTATCATTCCACTTTTTATTCAATTTTCTTTTATAATATATATTACATAGAATACATTTTTTCATAGATAAAATTAAATATTTTTAATTATTGAAAAATAATACATTTAAAAAATAAATTACACAAATAATAAAATAATATAAAAATTAAAATTACATTAGAAAAAATAAATTAATGTTAAAAATAAAATTATATTTAAAAATTAAAATTACTTCGAAAAGTGAAACAACTATCTATAGAGAGAAAAAAAAAACAATTAAATTTATGAAAAACAATTTTTTTAAGCAAACCGACTCCATTAAAAATGGCTTTTGTTGATCAGGTCGGATCCACTATCGGGGAACCCCACCTGTTGGGACTGACCAATCTGACCAGATTTTGTTTTCCACCCACAACAAGGATCTACTGCATTGAGGAACTAGTGTGTCTACATTGATTTTTTTTGTTGCAGATGCGCTAAGTAACCTGAGATATTTTAACACAGAAAAAAACTCAAAGCCCTGGAGACTAGAGAGTGCTTGCTAGCTAGTAGTGCTGGGCATATTGATTCAGTCCAATCATATATATTAAATATATTATATATATATAATATATAGTGTATTAATATTAATTTGATATATTATGTGTTATAAATTAATAAAAATAATATCAATTATAAATTTAAGAATTATTTAATATTTATTAAAATATAATTTATATAATAAAGTATATGTTAAATTATATTTTTATATAAAAAATGCAGAATATTATTTTTTTTAAAAGGCCCGTAGACCGGCTTGATCCGCCCTTTTAGATGGACGGACTTGAGCTAGGCATTTGGCCCGCTCAGTTGGGCCTAACCCGGCCTAACCTGTATAACTGGATTGGAAAAATTCCCACCAGCTCGGCCCGATGCCCAACACTACTAGCTAGCCAAGACACAATCACCATAGGGTACGACTTTCTTAAGCATATATATTTGGACATTAAATTAGAAGCCATATATGGCCGACCCATCATGTGAATTTTACTTATCTTTCACATGAAGGGATTTTTGAACCATTTCAAACATGTGATCAAATAAACATGAGGTTGAAAAATTAGCATTATTTCCTATATTTGAATTTTTATAGAGTACTATAGAGAGAACAATGGAAACCCACCAATTTTAACGTCCTTTACAATATTTCCCTCAAATGGCAATGCAAAATCCGAGGAAATGGGACTTGGAGTTGTTCTTCCAATCCCTTCTTTTGAATAAGGCCATCTCCAACCATACCCGAAATCCTTGATTTGGGGTCAAAAATTCACTCCAACCATACCTCAAATTTGACCCTAAATTTGAGGTATGGTCGTGGGTGACCCCTAATTTGGGGTCAACTATTCATGACCCCAAATTAGGGGGTCCATTATTTTTTTAATTTTTAATAATATATAGTTTATTTTTAAATGTTTTATGTAGTATTTGGTGTTTTGATTTTTTGTGTGTTAATGCAACTACAATTAGTTTATCTCCACATTAGTATTTTTTGTATGTCTAATTAAAAATAAAATAGACAATTAATAAAATTAATTAATAAAAAATAAATTAAAGTAGAATATATAACAAAATACTAAAAACAATAGTAGAAGCTACATGCGCTAAAAATTTAGAATAAGATATATTCATAATAAAATTAAAAACATTACATAAAATATGATACCATAATAAAAATTATTATTATTATTATTATTTAATTTTTTTAATTAAGTCAAATTAAAATTTTGAAATAAATTTAAATTGTAAATTATAAATATTTTAATTTACGGGTCAAAATATTTAAATATTTTTATATGAAATTAATAAATATAACAAAATATATTTTATTAAATTATTAATAAAAATATATAATTGGAAGTATTTGTAATGAAAGAATAATAGTAATAAAAAATAGGATAGTAAGAGAAATATGTGCGAAATATTTTTTTGAATAGATTTGAAATTGTAGTTGGAGAGAATTTTACTATAAAAAATCCACATTTGAGATTTGGAGTAAAAATTTAAAATTGTAGGTTGGAGATGACCTAAAAGTACCTAAGTAACTAAAGTTAAATGGTTGGTACTCTTTTTAAATGCTCATCACTCACCTAACTTTAGTGTCGTTTATCGAATAATCCAAATTGTCCTACATAAACACTCATAAATTAAAGAATTTCTTAATTTGAACTTGAAAAAAAAAAAAATTTGCATTTTAATTTGCCAAACTTGTAATATATATATGTACTAATAGTACTACTAATCGAATCGACTTCAATTAATTAACATAATTTTTTTATTAGTAATTAACATAAAAATTTATTTCAAGAATTCAAATCTTAATCATATTTAATTGTAATTAATTTTTAAAGAAAGATGTTGCTACGTTGGCCAGAGTATTGTAAAAATAAATACCCATATTCATGGTCATATTTATAACTATCGATGTTTAATAATTGATAGTTGAGATTCCAAATATAGTTTATCCACATTTCCTAACACACTCCCTTAAGTAAAATCCTACTGAGTTTAAAATTTTACAAGCCTTCTTTTCCTTTATGCTTAGTTAACTCAATTTAATTTAGTTGATACTGACGATGGTAGGATTTGAACTCAAGTTGTTTGACCATAAATTGTTTTGATACTATAAAAACCAATTCTATTAAAAAAGTTTAAACTGATAAGTGATGTCCAAAATATAGTTTTATCCACATTCCCCAAGTATACCATATAGCTAGCTAATAATATTAAAAATATTGAGTTTGACTCTCCCAAATAAAATATATGAAGGCATCCAGTTAAGAATTAATAATATATAATTAACGAATAACTAAACTGAGGATTGGGAACCTACCTCGATACGTGCAGCATGCAAAATAACTCGATTGGATACACAAGAAATAACTCGTTACTAGTCGCTACGAACCACTTTCATTAGAACGATGAGAACGTGATATGTACCTGCAACCTAGGAGCCACCAGAACAATTTCTTGCAGGAAGGATCAAGTATGCAACGAAAAACAAAATCTTCTCCTTCTAGCCACTAAAAGCCGACGATACACTTTTTGGGGGAGAGCATTTTTTTTCTTTTGTGTTGTCTATAGTGACTAATGAGCTAACCTTAATTATGATTTTAATGCACCTATTTATATTGGTATTATGTGAGATCTCTTACAACATATATAGAGTTCATTCACTAAAACCCATTAGAAATATGGACCTATTGAAAACTTAATCCATTTTAAGTTCAGGGTCCACCCATAATATGATCATGGACGAAGTGGTTTTCTAAAAACAGAACTAACAACATCAAGCAAAGCATTGAGAAATTAAGTTGGTTATCATCCAACTATATCTCTAACATGCATGCTATTGGTTAAGATGTTTAGATATGTTAATAGGGAATATGCAAAAAGCATGTGAAGACTTGCTTGTAGGTGTTGCCATTGCAAGACGAGTATGGCCGACGATAAACTTGAATTCTTGCATGGGCATGTACAAAAATGGATACTAATTAAAAGCCAATGTGAAATGTTCTAAGAATAGCTCATCTTATTATACGTGTCAAATTATAATTCGTTGAGTTTGGTACTGTCGTTTTGGACATGTTCAAATTGATATTGTTTCGAGTTTGTGTTGTATACATATACGTAATTATCTTAAATTATGATCCATCACTCTCTTTTTTTTTTCAAAAATATCAATAATTAATTAGTTACATTAATGTGCTTTATTCAGTCAATAAAGCTTTATTAAAATTTCACAAGCTGCAAATAGTTAAGGCAAATATCTAATCACACTAAAACAAAAAAAATATAAAATAAAATAAGATAAGATAAAATAAGCATACATAAATATTTGAACAACTTGTTTCTTCTATATATATGCTAATAATCTCACCAAGCAATATTGTAGACCACCATTTTATTTGCACTTAATATGTAAACTGAAATTATTGTTTTTAAATCTTGCTCTAAGACAATGTATATTCATGATTAAAAGCTAAACACCCATTTCAATCTAAATAAAACTGAATTAAGTACACACACACACACACACACACACACATACATACATATATATATATATATATATTATAGATGTGGACTGAGGTGGTCCTATTGCAAGCCATAATTAATCAATTAACTAGTATTAATTAATTATTATGACATTATCTTATGGAAAATGCTACATACTTAAATCCCCAATCTATAGACAAATCTAAAATTTGATATCCAAATAGCATAAAAATTCAGTCCTTATAATTGGTGAATAATCTCAATTTAGTCCCCGTTAAGTAATTGCATGGACCAGAGGTCCTCCATGCTCCAATAGTTGTCGTTGGACTCTGGATGAGGAATAGATGTTCCGGGAAATGCCTCCATGTTTGGCTGCTGGTAGGACGACGGAGAGTAGGTCTCAATTGTGTCCGTTGTGGTGCCGGAAAGTTGGCTCGTGCTTGCCTGAAACTCGTTCATATCATGGTGATGATGATGGTGGTGAGAGCTCTGCCCTACCAATGTTTCTGCTTGCTTAATGTGTTTCTGGATTCTAGTCCTCCAGTAATTTTTTATTTCGTTGTCGGTCCTTCCCAGAAGATGCTTTGCAATTTTTGACCACCTGTGATATAAGTTGGAAAACAAAATGATCATTTTGAGTTATTTCATGAGGGAATATGTATAGTTTAGAGATAAATATATAAGACTTTAATGTCCAATTAAATGAATTGGTATTTTTGACAGAAGATTCTACAGAAATCACATACAAAAAATATATATAGCTCCAATTTGCCTGATTAAAAAAGTACGTAAAAAATTAAATAAAAAGGAAAACTTGAGCTATTTGAACTTTTTTTATTTATAAAAAAGGTGAATAACCACTTTCAAAAACTAAAAATATTTATTTTTTCCCTCATTACCATTAACCCAACAGTTATTTTTATTTAATTTCCATATTGTTAAATCGACGTCTTTTTTTTTTGGATTAAATATTGATAAATAAATATTCTGGTTTGGGATGTCCTTGAATAAAGCCAATACGACTTTAATGTTAATCATGAATGGTTGGTGTCTAGCTGCTGTTGTGATTTGGACACTTCGTTTTCAATCTAGCTAGCTATCTGCTCACTCCATATTGGTGTCTATTTATTTAGAATACGACCAATTACAATTCTATTACGAAATTGTCCAAATCTAAATGGTGTCTATTTATTTCAAATTGAATTATTTAAGAAAAGAAATTAAAATTTTAAATTGCAATCTATAAACATATTGTTATTTTTTTTTTCTAAAAAGTCCAACTCTTTTGTGCACTAACTCAACTAGATTTACCGTTTTTTTTTTAAAAAAACCTAATTAAGTTGACCTAATACACAAAAGTGGTACCAATCTTGGCCAGTTCAACAAGGTTGACTCATAAAAAAAAGTACATAGTACTACATACCATGAAAATTATAGTGCAATAGTCCTAAAATAGAAAGAAGTACATATATCAATATATTGTCAATTTAATGGTACAATGTTAATTTTGTGTAGATTTTATTTTTAAAAAATAGAAGTTCAAATATAAAAAAATTTATAAAAAAATTAATGAGTTTGTAGTTCATTGATACTGAAGTTCACTCATATACTAAGATATCGAGAGTTTGATTTTTGTTGGAAACAAATAAAATGACTTAGTGAAAAAGAAAAGGAAATACTTGTTAGAAAAAGATATAATAACTCTCCATACTATAATCTTAAAATGATTTTGCACTTTTTTTTTATATAAAAAGCTAAACTAATTATAATATAGCTCCTCATATATATAAATGTTGAGAGATGAACATGATGGGATCAATTAAGATTAAATTCCAAAGCTTTTTCTTGTAAGCAAAGAAAAGAAATGAGGGATTCTTGAAAAAAAGTTGCTTCTTAGGATGTGAGCTTTAATTCCCATTTCGATTTTGTATTTTCTTTGTTATATTTTAATTTTTTGCAACCACTTAGGATATGTAAATTCAAGTAGTTTCTTTTTAAGTTATTGAGAAAACAAAATGTACCTTGACCCAAAAAAAAAGAAAAAGAAAGAGAAAACAAAATGTACAAATCAAATAGAAATGGAAGCAAATGAAATGTCTTATCGAAAAAATGTACAAAATAATTAGAAATGGAAGTGGAAAGCCATGTTTGTGAAGTATGGCTGAACATGGATCCTGGAGATAACCGAACCGGATCGAATATCCGGATTGAAAAGAACCGGAACCGAAAAGAACTGTTGACTTTTGACTTTTTCCAAACCGAACTGAATTGAATATTTTATTTGGCTCGGGTCTGGGTCTTAAGCAATATCCGAACCGAGAACCGAAATAGACCGAACCGAACTGAAGAACCGAAATTAGAACTGAAAATTATATATATATATGAACAATATATATGAAGTTATGAACAACTAATTATATATACATATATATATATACATATATATGGACAATTATATATATATATATATATGAACAATTAATTATATATATATATATATATATAAATGAACTATTAATTATATATATATAATTAATTGTTCATTTATTATTGTAAAATTTATTTATATGTATAAAAGTTCGATTGAATGACCGTCCCGATTTTTTGACCCGAAAGACCAAAAAAACCAAACCAGAACCAAACCAAAATTTCGGGTCTTCTGTCAGTTCTTTTGGTTTTCCGGTTCGATTCTTAAAAAATTGAGGAACCGAAGTTTTGGTTCGGTTCTGATTATTGGATTAGAACCAAACCAAACCGACTCATGCTCAGCCCTAATGTGAAGGCTCCAAAATGCAAAGAGGCTGACTTTTTCTTAAAGAGCCAAAACAGTAAGGTTAACGTCGACTTCAACAAAAGCAAAAGAGGTTGTTTTTGAAAGTGAAAGGGAGAGCTTAACATGTGACAAAATGGAGAAGGTTCTGCTAAAAATGGAAACTTCTTTTGCCTAATTATGTTTTGGCCATGTTCTCGACGTGGTCATTACCATAACCTAGCTTTAAACGTATTAGGTTTCTTTTATTCTTAGAAAACCTCCCAAAATCTTTCAGTTTGTAAGTATACTTCATTTGTTAGAGGCAATTGTAAGAGTATGTTGTTTAATTATTATTCATTTATGGGTGTATGTTGCAATGATTAATTAATCATATAATTACTTTTTAATGACTAACAAAAGAGATTATAAATAGGGTAAAAAGTTTTTATTTTTGGCGAATTGAAATTGTAGAAGTAGAAATTAGTATTTGCATAGTGAAAAAAAAAAAGATAGTAATACGTTTTTGAAGGAATAAAAATAAAGACAATGATAAGGTTTCTTTCAAAAAAAATGCTAAGCATTGTTATATATACAATATGTTATATATGATTATTTAGTATTTGACAAAACAAACTAGTTTGGGTCTATATATAATTTTTTAGAGGAAACACTAAATGAAGTTCCTTATAATTATTAGGTCATATTGTTCTGAACAAACATTTGCTTTCTTCTTTTACTTGTTATGAATCTGAAAGGGGTAAAAAGAAAGAAAATAAAAGAGTTCCAGTCGTTTGAAACGTATTGATCTTGATCTTAAGAGGTATATGTGTTGGACTCATGTACCCATGAAATGATTTGCGCTAGCTCCATCATATAACTCCCCAGTAATACTTTGTAAAAGAAAATCCCTAATAATTATATTTAATAAATAAATAAATAAAGGAAGAGCAATTATAAAGCAAAAAATTCTGGTAGTTTAATTAGTAGTTACAGAAGGAATATACCATCAACTCACAAGACAGAATTTGCTAGATTGGAAAACCCAAAAAAAGAAACGATCCTGAGGTATCTTTTGTAGCCATGGAAAAGACTTTCAAGAACATACAAAAATTTAATGAAAAACAAACAAAAACATTTGTAGCCATAAGTTGTAAAAACCCATGTGTTGAAATCATTTCTTGGCCAGGAATTGGTTAAACCCCACCATTGCTCTCTCCTATTACAATAGACTAGCTATTAACGTTGTATGTACAAATAGGGAGGAATCCTCGATTGTGTGTGCTTGTCTTTATCAACCACATTACAAACCAGGCATTGATGGGTTTCTTCTTCTTTTGTCTTCCAATAATTCAAGAAAGACAGAATTCAAGATGTTGGAACAATGTGTATATATGATGTTCTTCGATTTTCACTGGTTTTCTTTCAATTTTTTTTAAAGTAGACCAGTTGATAAAAACTCTATCTCATTCCACGTCATCACTCAAGTTCAAACTTGAAATTTTAAAGCACTACACGGGTGTCTTTGTCACTACTTCTACTAAGTGCCTTTTTTAAAAATTTTAATAATAATAAAATTTATGTTTTATATTATGTGTAATATATAATATCACAACATGAACTAACCTGTTTCCCCACTTGGCATGCAGTTCCATGATCAAGAGCTGTTCTTCAGGTGTAATATTCCCTCTTCGGACATCGGGGCGTAAGTAGTTTAGCCATCGAAGCCTACAACTCTTTCCAGTACGTTTGAGACCTAACAATGTTGATAAAAAAACATTAATTGAGGTTTTGGACACTGGTTAATTAGGGTTTCTACATACCGAGAATAACAAAAAAAAGATTTGGAAAAAGGTTAATAAAAGGAGCTACCGGCAGCTTTAGCAAGAGAATTCCAAACTCCTTCACCATGGTTGGCGATGTAGTTGATCAAGATCAAGTCCTCTTCCATGGTCCACGGCCCTTTTCTCACTTCAACATCTTGAGAGTTATTGTTGCAAGGCCTTTTGTCCATTTTTTTTTTGAAAAAGAGAGAAGAAGAAAGAGGAAAGGTGTGGAAACATGGGATGATGAGAAGGTAGATGTGGGTTTTATAGAGGTGTTTAGAGATTAATATCAGTTTTTGTAATTGATGTTAACTCTGTGGATGTATTTAGAGGAGGGTAGCTCTCTCTTGACCTAACTATGTTTTTAATCTCAATGCCATGCATGTTTTAGTATGTTTACACACACTACTTTAGTATATAAATTATAAATTCCACTAGTAATCAAACCTTTAATCTCTTAGGAGTTATTTGATTGGGTGGTATTGGAGGGAGAAGCAGCACGTTCTGAGAAGTTAAATTTTCTAAGAGAAGTCCACTGTTGGACTTCCGTTTAATTGCAAAAAGTTATTTCCTTATGGAAGAGTAAGGAAGTTGTACTTACTTAAGTGGAATTGTTACAGTCTTATTAAAAATTTCTAAAAATTCCTAAATGCTTAGAATTTCATAAAAAATATTATCGATATTTGTGGCCAATTTTTCGAAAAGTGTGCTTGATAATTAAACACAAAAATTTACACTTTCCAAGAATTTGTTTTCTTGACCAATCATAAATATTATATACTTACCAAAAAGTTACTTCTAGTTGAAGGAAACATTTTCCTTTTAATTTTTAATTAAATCACTAGGTATCATGACACTTTCTTACAATTTGACTAATTTAAATTCGAGATGGATCAAATCTTAAATGAAAGTAAAACTCTCATTATCAAATTTTACAGTTTCTCTATAATACTTGAAGTCGACACTTTTCATTAAGAAAAAGAGACTTCCGTGCTATTCAACCACAACCATGGGTAATTGTTGAATGGATTGGAGAAACGAAAATATTAGTTTGCCATGCTTAGAAATGTATGCAAAACATTTTTCATGAAGCAAAAAGAGAAGCAAACAAGAAAAATTCTTGGATAAATATGATTATTGTCATGGGTTGAAAAAGTTCTTTAAAATTCTCGTGACATAATTATCAAGGAAAAAACCTTGTGACATTGAAAAAAAAAAATCCCTGTATGATTATAGTCCACTTGCATTTTTGTAGACAATTCTTTTTTTTAAAGAAAAAAAACTCTTATATTTATTTATTATTAGTCTCATAAAATTAGAGACTAATATCTATAATAATCATGAAAAATATGGATATTTTTAAAGTTTGAACTCAAGATTTTTTGATCTTAGATACAAGACCTATTGGTATTTTTGTAGGTTAACACAACTTTGTATATGTTTTTGTCTACTTTATCTAATATGGATATGTAATCAATTAGTTGTAAATGCATGGAGAAGAAAATTGAAAGATTAAACTTGGGTTTCTCTTTATTATGAGAAGCTATATGGTTGAGTTTGTCGTTTTCTTTTAAATTTGTCAGACTTTAGCTACGTTGTCCTCACTCTTGTGTGATGTCATTCTACTATTCAATCATTAAAACACAGATCTGTGTCTACGGCCGAAAAGTATCTAGTTTTATCGAAAAATCCAAGACTAACATGTGGCAATTACTATACATACATATATAGGATCATATAATTTTTTTTCTCAAAAAAAAGTTGGAGACTACCGATGGTAGCTATATTTTTACTGGATGTGACTATGTATGTAATTATTTTCGCCGCGGAATGTTCGTTTACTTAGCGGTAATCAAGGGGCACGTCACTACAACACCCTCTAAGAGTCAACCGCAGGATAAAACAACGGAGATATCCAGTACAACCACAAAAAGACGAATGAGTCTCGAACTCAAACCTCTGTGAAAACAAGACATTGCCTTTACCGCTGGATCACCCCTTAAGAGATAGATCATACAAAAAAAATTGAACCTTGTTTTGAGGTAAAGTTTGATGTAAAGATGAGAATAAAATATACTGCTTTTTCATGCCCACTTACAAAAAAAAAAAGAAACTACAATTTTTCTGAATAAAAATAGATAATTTTGATATCATCTCAATATTGAGCCTGAAAGAGATTCCTTGCACCTACACGACTTACTTATAAAACAAAAATAATATGGGACTTTTTTTATACTCTATTGTTGTTGACCGATGGATAATTACTCGTTGTTAATCTCATTATCGATCAATCAGTTAGGAACAAAAATTTTGTTGATGAATCTTTGTTGGTATTCTGTCGGCAATTGTTGAACTTAAATAAGTTGACTGCTTCATTTCATATGGTGTCAGTAAATATTGATGATCTTTATCAATATTAATTCGTTGTTTTGTTATGGTGGTTTAATCTTTAAGGACGTCATGAGTTATGGAAACTTCGAATATAATTATAAGGAGATTTGTTTACAGTGTGTTCATTATATATGTATTGTTGTTGCCTCTGTTAAGCAACAATAGTGAAATTGGTGAAGTCGTCAACCATCGATCAAACCCTTATAACAAAAGAGAGTTAAAAGTTGAGAATTTATTTCTTGATAATACTTTGACATTTAAGTCGGTATTTGTGCAAAACGTACCTTTGATTGGGAGTCGAACTCTTATTTATAGAGTAACTGAGGAGTTGAGTGAGAATTGAACGATATTTTTGATCTCTAATGTTATCTCCTGTTCTCTTGATCTCCTAAAAAACCTTCTGTTGAGTCTATTTTAATCTGGTATCTACACATTTTATCATCTTCTAAGATAGATATTACAGAATATAAATTAGGAAAAATCACATAATTATACTGAAATGAAATACAAAATTGATTTTTAGGTCAATCCAAACAAATTTTAAGAAATAGTAACACGCTTCAAACTTTCTCTTAAAAATATCAGATTTATAGTCTCCAAAAATCTCCATCTGAGTATTTTTTCAATGCATCCAAATGTCTTCAAAAAAATTTATCTGATATTTTTCAAAATAAATTTGAACATATTTTCATTTATTAAAATTAAAATTATATTTATTTATTTATTTATTAAATACAATATTTTATTTGGGATACCTATCATAATTAACTCTATAAATTTATTCTTTAGATAATGCTCAGTTGTGGGCCTTAATGGCCTTAATCAGCCTTTTGAACCATGGGGATGGGGCCATACTACATCAATGTATGATTTTCTTTATTGATTTATTATGCAATTAATTGGGCCTTGTTTGTTTAGACAAACATATATATAAGAGGTAAAATATAAAATATGTTTTTTTTTGGAAATAATTCAATAACATATAGCATATCGTAAATTGTTTTGAAATATTTTAACATGTGAAATAACATAATTGTCTTCATTTATTATTACTTTTGTTTATACAACTTTTGATAAAAGATAAAATTGGTATTTCATTTTATTTTATACAAGACAAATAATTTACAGCATCTTTTATCTTTTACCATTTAAATCTTCACAATAACCTATTTACTATATACAAGATATACTACTTTTCCAAATGAGTTCTTAATCTAAATATTTTATCTACTACTAGTTTACCAAAACCAAACACTAATATGTGAAACTTGAGTGAGAACTATGGATCACTAATAAAGTTTTGCACAATGCTTGTAATTATATGTCCATTTAATATACTTTTCATACTCTTCTATTTTGTTTTTTTCCAAGGACAGTAGCTAACTAAATTTCAAAGTGGATTCTTAATTAAGTATAAGCATCTAGATGTGGAGTGTCAAGAAATGTTTTTTTGCTAAAAAACAAAATAGAACTCAATTAATCGTAATGCATTCTAAGTCATGTGATTACACATTAAGATGGGAATTTGGTACGTGAAGCTTGTCGACATACAACTTTAATTAGCCAATAAAAAAAAAGAGCTTTATTCAATGAAGCAACAAACGACAAACAAAATGGCACATGACCCATGCAAAACAACAAGTGAATCCATATTCAAAGACTAATTCCTAACAAAATCATGAAGCTTGATTAGTTGCTAACCACACGTTTTGTGATCACATCATAAATATTTCTTTAATTAATTTTCTCAATCTATGAGTACTTATAGGTTGACCATTTGCAAAAGTTGATTGGTTTTATACCCATTTTAGAAGGTTCATGTTGCGGCTATAGTTGAAACAAATCTCTCTAACCTTGTGAGATCATAATATATTACATATTTGATTATCAAGATTAAATTCCATTTTTTTTATAAGGTTGATTCTATGTTAATATAGTAAAATTTTCAGTCTTTTTTTTACCAATGAAAAGGTAGAGAGGGGATGACTAGCAGTAGCTTTAATATACTTGATTTTCATCAAAATTTAATATGATTTACAATATATTTGTGAAGAATTTTGATAATTTCTATCTTAAATTTTTATACAAGTTGTTTATATTTGCAGGTGTTGAAGAAAAAAGCATGGAAACGAGGAAAGAAAAACAAAGAATGAGAAAGGAATGAAAAGAAGAGCAAAAATGGTGATTTTCGAATCAAAAGGATTAAAAGTGAAATTTGTTGCAGCAGCCAGCCACTACACCCCATGCATACTCTACTAGACGTGACCATATGAGCTCTACTCCACTATAAAATATTCAAAGAGCCATAAATGAATTTGGCAAGAACCAAATTTTGTCACCGTAACCCCATCTGCTAGGTCGAAGTGGAAAGACCGGATTAGGAGCTCCAAAGTCCATTCTTAAAATGAGGCTTAAATGCTTTAAGGAAATGCTCCCTCCCCAGTTTAAACCTGCATCATCACAAGACTCAAGCGGTACCTTAACCACTTGGCCAGCACCCTCGACATTTAAATTAGAAAAATCATGACCTTATAATGGGATTTATATTAGTGCAATTTAATTTCATTGTAATTGGATCAGAAATTTGTTTTGAAACGTGTAAAAGGCTTGCTATTTTAATAAAGGTAACAAAGAAGATTTACGAACAATTATAAAACCCATGAAACTAATTACAATTTGCAGTAGCGAAATCAATTTAAAGCAAAATTTTAGTGTGTTTTACAGAATTGCCAAAAAAATTGTTCTCAATTACTCTCTTTTTATTTCTTTTTGCAGCAAAAGAACAAAGCAAACGTGAATCTCATTTAGTGGAGGAGTTGAATCCAACCCACTAAGTTTTTGCAGTTTCTGCACTTAAAGATGACTTTGTTAACTACTTCGACAATAATAAGAATTCATCTTTGAGTTTGGCATACCTTAATGACGAGATAGTTGGAAATGTCCCTACCAGAACACTTTACATAATCCCATTTATGATATGAAGTTAGTGGCTATCAAGTACCTTGAAGTGCTTTTATTATTACAAAATGATCCAACTACATTTGTATGTGAGTAATTTTGGAGCCAATAAGATTATAAGCTTGATCATATGATAACACTCAATACCAACCACATATAATATAGTTTTGTGGATAATATTTGGATTAGGTTGTCTCCAACTATCAAAGTGCAAAAGCAAAGAGACAACCCCATATTATGAGTTAATATTCTTCATAGAACTTAACATCTTGTAATTTGGAAGATAGTTCCTCTACTTCCATGAAGATTGGACCTACGATGTCGTGACACATGGCATTGATATAGCCACAGGGAGAACTGTTGAGGGAGAAAAGAGGACTTGAACATGTGATTTAGACATGGCAAGAGTTAGCGTAATTGACTTTGAAATGATTAATGCAATCAACTTTTGTCGGCTAATGTGTTTTTATGCATTAGTCCAAAAATGAGAAAGTTTTATGGTTACTTAAATAGGGAAAGCGGTGTGGATAGTGCTAAAAAGCAGTATTAATTAGAGAAGCTTTCGTCCAAATATGACTATGCCTACCTTTGTTGTCTCGGATGAATTATGGCCTTTTGTTTTAATCAGCCTCAACTCACCTACAGGAAAAAAGTTAGAAAACGCACTCACATGGATGCCACTCAACCTCACGACGTCTTGCGTCAACCAAGGGATTATCCACCACTGGGACACAATTGGCGTGGCTCGGATGATTGTTGTTTTGGAGACTACTTAGATTTCATTTAAATCTTGGGAAGCTTCCTTTGTTTATTTAAGTCTTGTGAAGCTTTCTTTGTCTGAGGATGGAAAGTTAGGATCAAATTAGAAATTACAATTGAGCACGAAATAATTATTTCAGTAAGTTACTTAGTTGTCTTCATAAGAATGACGGTGATAAACAATTTTTGTGGTAGCAAATCAACACTAGAAGTAAATTATAAAGTATCATATTATTTGAAAAATTAAAAAAAGAACAAAAGCGACATTGATACATTGTGTTTTTTTTAAACTGGAAACAAAACATTGACGCATTGTGTTAAATACTTTATATTAAAACAAAGACAAACATGGCCAATATTTTCAGGTTTATGTGACAATATATATATATATATATATATATATATATATATATATATTTGACAATGGAGTTTCATGTATTTTACTCTATTTTCCATTATTTTGGTAGATTGTATGATAAAAAAAAATTAAAGAGAATGACATGTTTTTTCAAGCATGTTAACATGTACATGGTAAATTTAAACATTTTAAGCTAATTTTTGAGACGTAACCAAACCATAAAACACATCCAACCCCAATGTTTCAATTCGATTGTGGTTGGATGTATTTAATTCCTGCGCTTTGCGAAATAAAAAAAAAAATTCAATGAACTTTTATTCATTAAAAAACACAATATAAACATAATTTTAAAACTAAATTTTAAAAAATATTATGAGTAGAAGCAAAATACAATATGATCACAAATCATGATTAAAATAAAAAAAAAAAAAAGAAAAACAAAGTTGAGCGACTTTGTTGCACACAAAATCACATCTTAACATGAATAGTATTATGCCAAATAAACCTGCTCAAAACAAACACCCAAAACCAACTAGAGATGATCTAACACAATTCTCCCATCTTAACAGCCTATATGCCTAAATGTCACACAAAAACAAATGATCAACGCAGTACTAACTAAGGAATATGGGAACTCAAAAGAGCACAAGCAGATGAAAAATGGCTGCTACGCTCTGTTTTTCTCAACTGAAAGCACTGTAAAGACAAGGTAAAAGAGAAATGGAGAGATTTCTCCAACATGATCTGTTAGCCTAATAGAATAAACTATGCACTGATCCTTCTTACGACTAGCAAGTTCTATCAATGATAAACAGCTGATCGGTTATGAGAATAAGAAAGAGAAGCCAAACATGATGATGACAGCTATGATCCTCCGTTTTCAAACAAACTTGAAGCTGTTTGTCATTTGCTCAAGATAAAAAGTATTAACTCGTACAGATGTTGCAAACCCATATTGCATGTAAAATCTAAAGGCAAAAGTTTTGCTATTACGACAGTCACTTAAAAAAAGGAGAACAACACTTCCAGATTGTGCATCACAAACGTCCAGATCGCAACCAAAACCTTCAACGTCATCATGCCTGAAAAAGGGAAACAAGATTATGGAATTACCAGACAGGACGTATATCTCCAATTATAAAGTTCAAATAAACGTCTTATAAATGCTTTCTCCAATATTGTAGATTCACTTGATTGGATGAAATTCAGCCAAAGAACTTAATACGTCATAGAAAATTGGTTTCAGAATTAGGTTGTGTACACACCTTGCTGGCAATGTTGTTGGACAGCCAGTCCAATCCCTCGTAAAGACCTTCTCCAGAGGTTGCACATGTGCTCTGGATATACCTGAAACCAACAACCACCATGATTAGCAAACAATAATTTATATCATTTGTCACAATCAATGAGAAACCGCTCCTGTTTTAGGTAACAATAACAATACAAAAGAACTGACAATAAATGACTTTCAAATCATTTGAGCATCACAAAATATTTGCAGAAGCTAATTAATCGAGTGAACAAGAAAGCAAAATGACAGTTGCACAAATCGACAGAAAAAGGGCATGCAAAATAAAAATATTGTTTTTACCAGTGACGCTGACGCAGGGAATGTAGACCAAGCTTGTCTGTTATTTCTGCAGCATTCATTGCATTTGGGAGATCTTGTTTGTTGGCAAACACGAGCAAGACAGCATCTCTGAGCTCATCCTGTAACCAAATAACGACATATTTTAAACATGGCCCCAAACTTATTCCATAAAGTTATTCCTTCTTGTCCAATGCAAACAGCATGAGAAAAGATAGCTTGTAAAGTCTTAATATGGAAAAGGTTTGCTAAACATCTAAAAGAAGAGAGTAAAAGTGTAGAAAATCAATCACCAGTTGTGAATACAAACAGAGAAAAGAATCTCTAACACGACTGATCTCAATCCAGAAAAATAATGAAACTAAAATACAGAAGGAAAAGTACAGAACAACGAGCAGATCTCACAGTTTCTGTTATGATCCACACGGTAAGATACTGGATACAACATGTCAACCATGAAAATTTAACTTTTCCTAAGCTCGATCGCATTGTCATTAGTCAAATAAGCCACTGATTATCACGAGCAACAAATTAAAAACTAAAAAATCTTCAGCAATCTCATCAATGGAAAGTAACTGTAATGACTTGAATTAAATCAGTATAAGCAAGTCAATCAAGAATACCATACCTCATTCAACATCCTATGCAACTCATCTCTGGCCTCAACAATACGATCTCTGTCATTACTATCCACAACAAAGATAAGCCCCTGCGTGTTCTGGAAGTAATGCCTCCATAGCGGCCGGATCTGTGTTTTAAAATTACACAGCCAAACTACATATGAAACTAGTCCACAAATACACACATAGAACTCACAAACAAGCAACGAATCCAACTCCGATAAAGCAAACAACAGAATCAAACTCTGCTCCCATATACATGCATGTATAGATAAACAGATGTACCTTGTCCTGGCCACCGACGTCCCAAACAGTAAAGCTGATGTTCTTATACTCGACAGTCTCGACATTAAAACCTAAAAAAGAAAAAGAAAAGGAAATCACGATTTTGAAATACATAGAAAATCAGAGGGAATCGAGAGAGAGTAGGTACCGATGGTAGGGATGGTGGTGACGATCTCGCCGAGCTTGAGCTTGTAGAGGATGGTGGTTTTACCGGCGGCGTCGAGGCCAACCATCAGTATTCTCATCTCCTTCTTCGCGAATAACCGACTGAAAAGCTTCGTGAACG
>CAODLS010803570.1:0-13992 GCA_948243855.1 Flueggea neowawraea | reverse complement strand
TATCAACAAAGATGGCTTAAAGAATTCCCAGAAATTACTCTTCTAACAACTCAGGTTCACATTCCAATTGCATTGAACCTAGAACCTCATCCTCTTAATTTACAATTTGATTTGGATCACATCCCCGATCATCAAAAGTCTCGCTCATGATATCACCCGAATATGTCTCCTCAATTTTCGTTCACCACTTCCAGAATTATCCGCTAATTTCTCCCGACGTATGATTCTCAATCGTACCTTCAAACTTCCTTATACATTTACAGTCCCAACTCTTGAAACATTTATCGCGCTAACAGGATTTGCTCTGACTTAGCAGTCGAAAGCACATCCGTTACACAAAATGATTCAAAGTGACATACCATGTCAAAAATTCAATTCATATTGAGGATATCATCATATTCCCTCACGTCCAATATCTTGACACCAGCTTCCAACTCACGCTTAACTACAACAATCACCCAACCATGCGATACAAATTAGTGAAGGTATAACTACTCGGAAGTGACAAAGCTTCAAAGGATTTCTAACTACTACATCATTAACCACACATACCAACAGAAGGTGATGTACCATAGAATGAACAACACCAGATTCAGATTCAAGCAATATGTATCTAGAGACATATAAGAGTTCAAAGTAGCATATGCAGAAACATACAGAAATTCACCGAAATTCAAAGGTTATGCCAGAGCATAGAAAAATACATAAGGGTTCAAAAGGATTCATACAAAGAATTACAAAAGTACACCGAAGTTCAAAAAGTGTACATTCAGTAATATGCAAAAGTTTTATGAATAGAAGGAACTTTCTCTAACTATGCTACCATAGCCAAAAGGAACGGAACCGCTCCTGGTCACCTATACTCAAAGGATCCTAAGGCACTAGATTGTCTTGTCTGGGACTCGATAGCAAGTCGTTGAGGACATTCAGCTATCATGTGACCTGACCGCTTACAGAAATAACAGTTACGTTTTTTCTTACCGCACTGCCCGAAATGTTTCCTCTCACACCTACTACACCAAGGAATGAAACCCCTAATCGTACCTCGAACACTCAGGTTTCTTCTATGACTTTGACTCTGATGGCTGATCACTATTCCTCTAGTCCTACTCTTTTGAAGAGTTTCTTCTGGGTGTCTCTCATCAACATACTCAATGGCTCTCGCAGCTTCACTAATCTTTTCCACTGTCTCCAATCCCAGAGCTGCTATCAAACTAGCATACCCTAGTAACAAACCCTTCTAAAATTGACTCGCCAATGCTGTCTCGGTATGACACTCCTCTGGCGCATACCTACTGAGATCTCTGAATTTCTCTTCATATTTAGACACAAACATCCCCTACTCTTGATGAAAATCATTGAACTCATCTGCTTTCTTATCCCTGATTCTTCGGAGAAGAATAGAAAGTACAAGTTCATTTTTAAATTCTGTCCATGTGATGTCACCTCGCTTCTTAAAACCTTGTCACCACACCGCTGCACGACCACTCAAAAGGAATGTTGCATATCTGATCCTTTCGGCATCGTTGGTGTAGTTCAAAGCTTCAAAACAATTTTCGACTTTAAAGATAAAATCTTGTGGGTCTTCACCCATCGTGCCTTTAAATCTCAGATACGACGCGTCGTTTACGACACACGGACGACAGTGCATTCAAGAAGCCGAACGACACGCCGTTTGGACCAAGCGCTGAACGACCTGTAGTTCAGCCTCCCATTTTCTTTTCTTTCAAATTTCTTCTTTTTTCCAATTCCAACAAATTTTCACTCATTTTAACTCCCCAATACACTTCAAAAATCATATTAACACCAACAAAATTTTAACACTCTAAAATATCATTAATTAATTTAATAATAATTCAAATTAAAATTAATCCGTCAAAATAATTAATTCGAAAAAAATTTCAAACGGAAAATTTACCCAAACAAATTTGTCAAAAAAAATCAAGTTATTACAGTTCTAGTGATAACGACAATATAATCTGCTCAAGTATTTACAGGCCTCCTAAGTCTCCATCTTTTCAAAAACACAATACTCACAATATAATTCTCCTACATAGTCAGCATTTCAGTAATTAAGGTTGCTAGCTCAAGTCTCCTCTGTTGTGTGGCCTCTTTAAATTTTCCAAAACCCCATTTCAGTCAGACTCACAATGCTTGTTTTAATACTTCAGCTTTAGCAGCAAAACTGTTGTGCACTATTTAGAAGCTTCAGCCAGAAAAAGACCATCAGATCATTGTTGGCTCAAATTTTGCAATTGTATTGAATAGTTCTTGCAGTCTTTGATGAGAATTTTATTCAAACTACCTGTTGACATAACATTCATCTATCTTGACAAAATAGGAATAATAAATCAAATGGATAGTAAAAATCATGATAAATGGCTGAAGTTATGATAACCTGAACCAAATTAGCATAATTCAGATATAATATTTGGTTGCATAAAGGAAGCTTATTTACAACTTTATGAAGGAAGCTTACTAGCTTCTGCTTTAGAAAAAAAGAGAAGAAAATATGAACCAAACGCATTGTACAGAGCTATGGAAAGAGGAAAATAATGTTACAGCTCAAATGAGATGACAATTTAAGGATTTACAAAAATTTCAGTTGATAAAAAATTGCCTTTCAAGTGAAACTAATCATATGACAATTCACAACTAAGCAAATACTACTGTTAGCTTAATCCACTTGTTCGATACCTTCTTTTTTATTACTATTCTAGCAAAGTTCAATCTTTCACTGAAGTCAAGACTCTATGCCCAAATTCTAAAAATAGTACTGTCAACCAAATTTTATATCACTATAACATTAACTAAAATCTTTTAAACTATTAGGCAAGCTGTTTCCGCAATTTTTAACAGCATGAACCATGAAAAAGAGAAGAAATAATGCATTCTAGATGTTTCAACTAATTTATGTTGAGGCTATATCCGGGCTATATGTGTCTTGCAAAACCAACATAAACCTAACTGAAATAATAAACCACTTCAAGATGAAGAGAAATTAATGAATTTGTTTCTTAAGTGGCAGATCCGTTTCTAGTACAAACAGTTAGATGGAGGGAAAGCAAGGAATGATGTTAATTACCTGCCAAATGTATATTGGTCCAAGGAAACCTGGAATATTCATCTTCAGCTTGACAAAACACAAACTTGAGCCAGTTGATGAGACCCTTCTCTGGCTTTTTCTTCTACAATTTGAGGTCTGCAAGGCTAAAGCTCCAGTTTGCTCCAGTTTAAAATATTCAACCTGGAATATTTAGGTATTAAATGTTTGCTCCAGTTTAAAATATTCTCAAAATAAAATTTTTGACATTAGAATTACTCAAGTCAGAAGTCATTCCATAAAAATAACTAAAAGCTCGTTAAAGAGTAGTTAAATGAATAATTTTGTGCAAACCACATAGCATAACAGTATATAGCATAATGGGAAAAAACCACTTGCTTGTTGTTCTCAAGGCAATCCAATGAATCCACTTGATAGAAGAAATCTTTGGCATCACCAGGAATCCCAATGCCAAGAAACAATTTGGCCAAACCCAATATTTTGTCCCCCGGAAGCTGAAGCGCCAAAAGAAGAGGAATTCACCAGAATGATGTTGGCGAAAAGGCCAACTGGGAACATAACTAATATTGAAACATTGTAGAGTACTCACATTCAAGCTTCAAGAAGAAACTGCAAATGATGTCATCTCTCTTACAACAGATGTAGCTGAAATAGGACCTTGATATTCTCGTGTACCAACCAACTTTTCATCAAAGTAAAAGGTGTCATCATCTAAAAGATAATCAAACTAAAATAATTAAAAGCTTAGTAAAGCTTTATGATCACAATAAGCAAACATTCAGGAAAAATTATTATGTTGGATAGTTCACAGGATTGAGCCATAGTTGATTCAAATAGAACATAATTGAACAAAACTCACGTCTTGAACTCAAAACCAAAAAATTAAAAAGGATGGAAGATGAGTTGTTTCCTCTAATCTTGCCCAACTCAAGTGCAATGAGATTGTGCAGTTTTCTTTAATCAAATAGGTTAATTAAATAGCCATTGAATCTATGAGGTATTTAATCAAATAGGTTGCACGCAATGTTGACAACCTAATTCAAATTTTTTTATTCAACAGGATTAAGCATTGAATCATATTAAAAAGGTAATAAAAAATAGTTTAAATGGCCTAGAAAGGAAGAAAACCAAGCCCTTCTTCTCCTTACAAATCCATAATATCACTCTCTATGGAACCCTATAATTTTCCTGCCCACTTCACCAAATCTCCTATTCAGATTAATCAACACAAAGAGGACAAATTAATCAACATAATGGCTTTTCGTTTATTTTGATAAAAATAAACGAAAAACCCAGCCTTTAATGAACTACTCACCATGAACGCATCGAGCTCTTTCTCATCCACAATCTAATCGAATCACCTTCTCTCTGTATTTGTCTCTGTATTTAACAACATAAGTTATCTTTGTTAACCCATATTTGTCTCTTCACTCGAACAACCCAAGTAGAAAAAGAAAGAAGATGCTTAGGGTTTTGCTTTAAGTACCTGCAGCTGCCGCCATGACCGATCCTACCCAGCACTACCACGACCACTGCTGCTCCAAAGTTGCAGTTATATTTGTAAAAAAAAATCAGAGAACACAAATCCAAAAAAATAGAAAAGGCAAATAATTATCACCTTCATTCTTTCGGTCGGAAATTATATCCCCAATCCCATCTGCAATAGAGAATAGATTGGGAAAAAATCGTCATATATGAAAATCAATTTCGGGTCAGAATGTTACGAAGAAGAAAAAGGAAGAAGAATAAAAAATTGCTGATTGGAAGAAGAAGAAGAAGAAGAAGAAGAAAGAGGGACACAGTAGAGCACGAAGAATAAAAATTTCAGATTGGAAGGTGAAGAGAAGGAAAACGCAGAAGAAGAACAAAGAGGAAGAAGAAAGAAAGTGGAACGCAGAAGAAGAAATAAGGAGCCGAAGAAAGAGGGAAAACATCAAGCAAAACGGCGGAAAAGGAAAACACCAAATTTTCAAAAAGGCGCAGGTTCAGCAGATCTGATTTTGAGACTGAAAGGGGCAGATGTCATAAAACTGTTCTGCCAAATTTCATAATTTTAATATGCCAAATGGCAAGCCTACAATGCCAATATTTGCTGAATTAATATATATATATATATATAGATATATAGATGATCAAGATTTTCTTTTTAATTAATTACTGGAGGATTTTAATTGTTTTTTCTTTCATAAGATTATTGGAGAAAAATATTGTGGTTTCAAATCCTTAATATTTGTATTTGATGTTTGATTGCCAAAAAGTTATTGTGTTATTAATTTTTAGTCAAAAATAAATTGAAATATTAATTTATTGCTAATTAAAACTCTAGCATATAGAGTTTCTTTGTAGGATAATAAATGAGGGACTTAAAAAATATTTCTATAAAAATTAAAGAAAATGGATTTAATGAGATTGATAAAACGAAAGAAAAATAGAAATTAAATCATGAAAAAGGAATTCATGACTAATAAATGAGAGAGTGCTAGAGGTGGGTCAACTATCATTAATAAGAACGAATATTCTCTAAGTATATTCTCTTATCATCATCCTATAAATAGATATTTTCATCACTTATTAAGAAATTTTTTATCACTCCTAAACTTATATTAAAATTCTGACTAGATTATCGCTGACTTTCTTAAGTGACAACCAAACCTCATTTACTATGTGTTTGTATATTATGATGTGTCATTCACATTTTCAATCATTTTTGTTCAAATTTACATTTGATCAAATCGAGGCAACAACACATAAAATTAAATAATATAAGATTTTTAGTTCTATAATTTATTAAACCAACCTAAATTTAGGATTTTAAATGAATTTTACAATTTTTTATAGAATTAATTTGAACTAAACACTGTATTATGGCAATTAAAAGTTTTCAATTGGAAGTTTTTGATTGATAGACAATGATGTTCTTTGGTAAGAACAGTTAAAGTATTTTATTTAATAATTTATTATTTTTTAAAAAATTAACTATAAACAATGACAACAAAAACTTAAAAACTATATATGTTTAAATTATGTCCAATTAATTATTATGTAAGAAGCTAAAACTAAAGTAAGTTAAATGAATAATGCAAGGGAATGATGTCTATATTATTAAATCTATATTTGTTTTATCACCTCCTAGGGAGTGGTCCAGCTAAGGGACTCTGTTCCAAAACTCGAGAGACCTGGGGTCGAGACTCACTCATCTTTCCAGATTTTGTAATAAGTCTTCGAGTATCTCCTAAGATAAACAACCTAACGCTAGTTCTTTATGATGGGGTATTTATCGGCTACTACCGAAACATGAACCTAGACAGGTTACGTGTGTGCATGATCCTTGCAGGTCCCACAATAAAGTTTTACTCTTTTATTATTATTTTTTCCCTTCTTCAGGGCCGTAATTTGTCGAACTGAAATTGGAGAAACCACCAAAGATGAGAGAGAGGGCGAAGAAGGTGAAGAGACTGAAAAAGTAACGGTGACAATAAGTATGAATGAAGCCAGTGAAGGAGTTAGACCGAAATCACGGAGAGACATAATAGTAAGTAGACTAATAATAGTAAACTTCATTAACATAGTTTCATTGCATCAAAATAAATAATATTATAATTTTAAAATATATATTATTACTAAATTTTAAACTATTAATTTAATAGTGCTCAAAATAATTCTAATTAAATTATAAATTTATTGAGTATGTGTTAATAAATAATTTAACGTCTTAAGAATTAGATTATTAAATGTAGATAAAAAAATTATATGTAATATAATATTTATTGTATAATATTATATATATACATATTATATACTATGTAAAACAATAATCAAAATAAATATATTCCGTGTATGATATATCTCATATATGTATAAATCTTTTGGGGAGGGGAGGAATCCTTGGACCCCGTGACCCCCTCCCTCCGTCCCTGAATGCAGGCTTCAAGCTTGAATTAGTCACAGTAATGTAAATATATGGAGAGTAACATTCAGAAAGAAATAGTGTTCTATGCTAACTCAGTGACTAAGAGATGAGACAACTCTGAATTCGATTCTAATGCTTATCATTCTCGCCCAAGCTCCGAGGATACTTAATGATGTGGGGTTTGAGTCAAAACCATGAATTAGTCCACACGCGCACATGGCCGACTCGTGATGAATCATTCCCTGAGTTACATTGCATTCCTCACTACATGGAGAAAGCTACCTGACAAAGCTATTCGGTAAAACTACTCGACAAAGCTATCCACATCAAGCGTCCCTTTCATGATGTCATCACACCATAGGACGATAGCATGCCGCGAGGCTCTAACGCCAGGATCATGCCCTGAGCCTTCTCAACCAGGCAAGACAAGCCCAAAGCCATGACAACTGAGCATCTAGCGACGCATATAAAGTACGAGCCATTCCTCGAACGACACAAGGCGTAATAGACGATAAGAACCTCTGTGCACTACCTCCAGCAGAAGTTACCAATCTTTGCCTCCAACGAGTCCCATCCATGTTGAAACCCATCCAGAAGATCACCACCTCACACCACACTATATTTGTTCTTGAACTCTAAAAGCTATGACTTGGTCAGTGGCTTTGTAAGGATTCGAGCAACTGATCTCTTAATGAGATGTGACGAACTGCAAGTGTACATTTGGTGACAAGATCCATCACATAATGAAAATTAATCTTCTGCTACTTGGAGCGAGTTTAGAGGACCAAATATTCTAAAAGGTTGGTGGCAAAGACATTATTGATCGGCAAAGTCTGCAAGTGTACAGAGATGATCACAGTGCTATAAAATTAATTCAAACTATTTTTAGTATGGAACCCACATGGCTTCCATTTTCCCGAAAATTGTAAGAGTATCTATATTGAGAGATTAATAGTGAATCCATTTGATTTTTCAATTTGTTATTCCATAATGTAGAGACTAATAAATTCGCAATTTAAATTGGACAGACTGAACTGCACCAATTCATCCAACATGACAGTGGACTCCACATGAACATCCAAATTATTATTTATTTTTTTTTATTTTTTTTATTTTCTCAATTAACTTATTTGTTTTTAATTAGTTGTTTTTTTAATTGATTTATTTAATTGAGGAATTTTTTTATTTTAATAGTATTATATGACAAAGGACTTTTTTTTTAAAATTTTATTCTTTTTTTATTTCCATGGGAATTTTCTTATTTTATATTTTAATGTTTTATTTTTTTTTTCAATTTATTTAAATGTTTTTATTATAATATTATTAAAATAATTTTATTAAATTGTAGATAAAAAATCCAAACTAATTATTTGTAATTATTCAATTTTTATGTAGTGAATTTTAATTATTTGAGTGAAATATATATTTTTGGTACAAAAAAATTATGGTATTATTATTGATTTATTATTATAATTTTTCTATTTCAAAATTAAAATTCTATGGTATTATTCGTAAAATATATAATTTCTCACTAATTAAAGATATTTAATTGTTTGTGTAAAAAAATGTAATTTATATAGTATATATTATAAAAGAAATTGAGTGAAAGTGGAGTAATAATGAGTCTCATACGAGAGTCCAATTATAGTCTTAACTATTGGAGTTGATTAGTCAAATGAGAGACAATTTGATGGAAAGTTGATGTGATATAGATGTGCTAATAGATTGGATCCAAAATGTGTCCAACCATTGAGGATGCCCTAAACTTAGGGCTTGTAATTTTGTGCACAACCCGATTAAACGACACGACTGAACAAGAAGTTAAACGGGTTTGGATTTCATATAAACAAGTTTGGGTCATAAACATGTTGAACTGTATATGACTTGAAAAAATCAAGGTTAAACAGGTTCAACCCGTTTATGACCCTTTTAACTTAATCATGTTAAACGGGTTAATAAGTAACACGACCCGTTTATGGAGAATTAAATTTATATTTATGGAAAATTAAGAAAGCAAGGAAAGAAGACATGAAGATTATTAATAATGATAGTTATATTAATGGGAAATTAAATTAATGAAAAAAAATTTCATGTTTTATGTTGAAAATTATAACTTTTTAATGTACTTCGTAATTTAAGTTGTTTTGTATTTGATTTACCTTTATTTAGAATATTATTGTGTTGGTGAATATTATAAATGAATATTTATTGTTTTAGTTGAAGTTATTTTAGTGTTAATTTTGTATTTGTCTATTATAAATGGATTAAACATGTTAAACGAGTCTTATCATGTAATATGTGATACATAACTTGAATAACAATTAATGGGTTACACTGTCGTATAGTGTAACTTGCTTCATAATCGTGTTGTGTTTAGATTATGCATAATCGGGTTGACCCTTTTATACTCGATCCGACCCGACCCGACCCGAACTGCCTGGCCTACCTAAATTGGATAGAGATTATCATGTCCTTAGGATTGGACCTAGTATATCTTCAGACTTTATCCCTTGTCCATAATTGGGTTGACCCTTTTATACCCGACCCTTTTTAGTGCTTGCGCTATTAGAAACACCAATTTTTCCCTTTCTCCTTTATTTTTTTCAACCCCTTTTCAAGTTTGCTTCCTAAAAATCAAAACATAGAGAACGTTAATAAGTAGTACGTCGAGTAAATAATTTTAGACATAGAGTTAACTCAATCGACCATATTTATACGTGTATTAAACTTCTCATACTTGATTTTGTTGCTTGTCCTCAAGCGACAAGAGACTGAATAGAAATATTTTTTTAAAACTTCAAGATGCTTAAAACACATTTATCTTAAGTGCATTTATTGAAAAAACCCATGCCTAATCAATTCAATGAAATAAATGTTTCCAAAATTAAATAAAGTGAACCATATTGAACAAATTGGTTCTTATCTTTTTTTTTTTAGACCATGGCCCTCACAAAGGGAGAAGCTTGTTGGAATCCGTGACATTACACACGCAATGAAAATAAAAAAAATTCAACGAATTCCACTGAGGATCCAAGCAATTTGATAAAACCGACTAAGGAACGTGCGTTAAACTCAATGTTTCAAATCAAGAACGAAAAGGTGATGTTGAGTTGAGTTGAGTCTTAGACACTGCAGGATGTGATTGTCCTCTACTAGTATCCATATGAATCGAACTATAAGATGTGCTAGCACCGAATTTTGAGTACACTCTTAAAAATAATACCTTGTTATTTTTCTCTCTCTTTTAGTGGTAGTATAGATGGCAAGAAGAGCTAGGGTTTCATAAAAAAGCCTTTTTATAGACTTTGGTAAACCCTACTTCTAGTCTCACTAGGAGTCCCAAGTCTTGTCCTACAAGAATACTCTTATTCATTGTCTAACAAGGACTAACCACTTATGATATATATATATATATATATATATATATATATTACTAAATAAATAATTTTGGCCCTATATTTAAAAAATAAATTCGGCCCTCATTTTATTTCATAAATAAAATGCTAATTCCCATGTTAATCAAGTCAAGCTCCCTCCTAATTGACTAAGTCAAACGAATTGCTTTATTTGACTAAGCCAAAGAAATTCTTCTTTTGTTGATCAAGTCAAACAAACTACTTTAACTAAGTCAAATGAATTTTATTTTTTTAAAACTATTATAAAAAAATTACTTCATAACACATTTTAAAACAACTAACCAATTAATTGTATTTAAAATGTTCTCATAAGATAATAGTAAGATATATTATAAACAATATTTCGTTCTAGTGTGTGACCATGTAGGTTCACTCAATATTGACAGTATGCCCAAATAACCATTTAGGCCACAAGTCATAAGCGGACACTAGTAAGACATTATGACTACATAATTTGAGCGAATTTCATGACTCCTGCTGGAATTCAAGACCACTTAATGACATTCATAAGCATATAACGCAGCGGAATAAACAAAATTTTCGTCCAGAATTCCACCAAGGATCCATGCATATCAACATATGCAATTAGGGTTAGGATGTCTACCTTAGATCCAAAGCTCTTTTTCGGTTCAAACGGATGGAATGTTGGAGTAGCTTTTAGTATAAAACCCGAACCACCCTTTGTCTCATGTTGCCTTTGCCAAACGTGTCTAGATGTATCCACACGAACGAACTTTCTTCTTTGGATTGGATGAGTGTCCTAGCACTTCTTTTAGAATCTTTATTCTAAAATCTCACAATTTTTTTTCTCTCTTTTGAAAGTAACACACACTAATTCGGCTTTTGCCTTTAGAGGAATGGCAATGAATGCAACCCTATTTATAAGCATATGTGGACACCTAAATGGGCAGCAAAGGAAGGATGAAATTCCTTCTCCTTGTCCTCAAAGAATTTGGTTTCTTCCAATAAAGGAAGAGGTGTGCCGAATTTGTATTCATAGTGACACTAGGGTTTGCCATTCTTGTCCTACAAGAATAAACACTTCCTAATTAATTGTCACATACAAATTAGGATTTTTTTTTCTCAAATAAGAACTCCCAATCAGTCATGGACTCCTAATTAGATGTGCATGTGCCGAATTCTTTCATTGTCACACAAGAAAAGAGGTTCCTAAAAAATAGGAGAGGTGACCAAATTTCTTCCTCCCTTTTTAGGGTTGGATACTGAATTTTCTCTCTTCCTTTTTAGGTTTATTGTGCCCAATTTATCATGGATTTTATTAATGTTATTGGGATTTTAATTATATGATACATTATCATTTAATAAACCACTCTTATGGGCCGAATTATGTCACACATAATTAATTACCCATAACCTTAATAACTAGTGATTTAAATTAAAGTCCATTACATTAATGGACTATGTATTAAATCTTGTTTAACACATAAATCATAAAACCCTAAATTATTATTGATTAATCAAATTAATCATCTTAATAATTTAATCATAAAAGAGAGAACCTTTGTAACCAATATAGTTCGTTCAGGTGTGTGACCCAATAAGCCCACTCGAAATTGGCAATGGGGTTTTGTCCCAAACCTTTGGGTCCAAAGTCCATAGCAGTATCTAGTAATACATTATGTCAACCTAAAATCGAGTGGATGTCGGTGATCCGAGTTAACCTTTCACAGTCTGATGTTTAATCCTTTTGTCACATGATATATCATCTAAGCATAAGGCATGGTCACATGTCAACCTTATACTGCTTAGCATATTTCTTGATCTTCAAGTAGATTGATATGACGAATGACATTGATAAACCCCTTTATCAATTCATTCGAGTATGCATACATTCCATCAATCCTACTCATCAAGTGGCCAAGAGATATCACTCTTCTTAAGATGAACAAATCCATTACTCTTAGTATCACTCCTCTACATGATTTATGACATATCCAATCATAGCCTTTATTGTTACCCTGTTACGGATAACGTTTGACTAAGTCAAAACATGTGATTCCTCATATAGGAGTCGATATTGAGTTTTAGTCAAATGACTTAAGTATCACCACTGCATGAAAGCTTCTTTGTGACAACGATCCATGAAGAGCTTTCCTATCGGGCCAATCCAATACATGTTCCCCAACATGTATCTATGTTCTAAGTTGATATCTCATATCCATAACTAGTAAAACGTGATTATATATGAACATACTAATCTTAATTTATTATCATTCCCATGATAATGATTGATTAGGGACATTTAAGATAGTATTCTGTTTTATCCTTATGGTTTTACTATCAAGTCACGCACTTGATGACACAAAGAATAATCGACTATTCATGGAGTTTTATCTTCATAAAATAAATAATATTTCATAGAAATAAAATGCCTCTTTATTAAATAAATCAAATGACAATGCTTACATGATTGGGCTAGGGCACAAAACTAATAGTCTCCCACTTGCACTAGTCCTAATCAGGAATGAACCTAATACCTAAAGATCTGACGTGTCTTTCATGTTTTGGTTATGGTAGAGCCTTATTCAAAGGGTCTGTCGCATTGTCATTGGTGTCTACTCTGCATATCTTGATATCTCATCTTTCAACTATCTCTCGAATAAGGTGAAAACATCTAAGTATGTGTTTGGTTCTTTGATGTAATCTGGGCTCATTGGCTTAAGCAATGGCCCCATTGTTATCACAAAATAAGTCTATTGGATTTGCGATGCTTGGGACGATATCCAAACCGCAATGAACTTCTTGAGCTAAACAACTTCCTTTGTTGTGTCTGACGCAGCTATGTACTCAGACTCTGTAGTAGAATCGACCACGATGTCTTGCTTGAAGCTTCTCCAACTGACTATACGTCTATTCAAACAAAACACATAACTAGATTGCGATCTAAAATCATCATGGTCTGACTGAAAACTCGTATTAGTGTAACCACTTAGAACTAGTTCACCTTCTTATCCTCCGTAGACAAAGAAAACATCATTAGTTCTTCTCAAGTACTTGAGGATGTTCTTGACTGTTGTCCAATGACTTTCACTTAGATTGGACTGGAATCTACTAGTCATGCTTAGAGCATATGCGACATCAGGACGTGTACAAAGCATGACATACATGATAGATCCAATTGCAGAGGCATATGAAATTGTACTCAAGTAATCTCTAGCTTGTCTTGTTGTAAGACAACCAGCCTTGATTAACGATTTTCCAAGAACTATGGGAATCATTCCTTTCTTGGAATTCAGCATGCTAAACCTCTTTAGCACCTTATCAATGTACATACTTTGACTTACTTCAATGAGCCTCTTAGACTATCTCTATAGATTTGTATCCCTAGGATACGTGAGACTTCACCTAAGTCTTTCATTGTGAAACACTTTCCAAACCAAGTATTGACACTCTGCAAGGTTGGAATGTCGTTTCTAATGATCAAGTTGTCATCAACATACAGTACTAAGAACACTATTGCACTCCCACTAACATTCTTGTATACACAAGGCTCATCTTCGTTCTTGATGAATCCAAACTCTTTGACTGCTTCATCAAAATGAAGATTTCAATTTTGGGATGCTTGCTTTAATCCATAAATG
>CAODLS010803440.1:0-19490 GCA_948243855.1 Flueggea neowawraea | reverse complement strand
TGTTGATTACAAGATTATGTCTTGTATTAAATGTCTAGGTATATGAAATGCCTAGAGTTTGCTAAGTTATCAAGTTAGCTAGCAAACATAAATCCAACACATAAAGAGGGTGTTGGAAAGTAGTGAGCGAGATACTTGAATGCTTTAAAGGCATTGCAAGGCATTGTATTATTGTGATAGGTTGCGATAAAATGAGACACAGTTGCAACTCCATGTATTGATATGGACTATAGGGAAGTCCATGTCTGATTATGTGTTCTTATCTGGCTAAAAAGTCACTCCACATAATAGTGAGGAACACATATAAGTGTGGCAAAAGAAACTGAGACTATAGCTTCGTAATTTGCAGTGCAATAAGAAGGTTGGCTATTAAGTGGAATGATCCACTTAGCACTAACTACCTAAAGAACCTACGACAATTTTTAGTGACAGTCAACCTCGATTGCAGCAAGTCGAGACCAAGTATCATTTAGTAAAGGAATTGATTGCACAAGGTTAAGTAAATTTGAGTACAAGTTTCACTTGAAGAATTAAACTTGGAATGTAAGTCCATGCGAGATGAGATCGTAAGATCCGTTAATAAAATCCTACAAGGAATAAGTTCCTGAAGACTCGTATGACACACGAAGTGTGTAATCCCTTAAAACATGATCTTTAAAAAGATCATTGTGGGCAATACACGAGCGCAAATGTTGAGAGTTGACATTTGTTACAGCGTTACGTGTGAAAGCATGTTGGACAGAGAAGTAACCCACTCACACGGGCGTTTACCTTAGTTTTCCCAGTCCGTTGAGGGAAGAACTAAGATGATGCTGATTTTCAACGTAGAGAGAGATCTTAAGCACTTTCATAATCAAGAGACCGTCTTGCATTTTACAGTCATGAATTCATTGTAAAATGGCAACAAAAATTCGTATGTAAAGAGTCATACGCCATAGGATCAATTCATATGTCGATCGTTAAATGATCAGATGCTAAAATTAAGAGACTTTTAGCATATTATGTTTTAAAACCAGAAGTAATTCTGTCAAGTGTGGATTAAGGTTAGATGGCAAAATGCATCGTAACCGAAGCTTCTGTGTGGTGTTTATAATGTTTTATAAACATGCGCTCCTCTAAAGGAAGGAAAAAACACCACAACACATGATCATCCCATGTGTGTTATATACACGACCATAGGGATGAAAAAGATTGATAAATGATCTCACTTTTCCTAGTGTGAGACCCTGCCATGAACATGTGGTTCTCGGTACTACTTACCCTTAGGACCCTTAACACATTCAAAACATGTAGTTAAGCTTGTCTACTCTAACTTACCATTAATGGTCATGATTGATTCGACCAAGCGTGTCAAGCTGGGAAAGTAAACTTAGCTATATGGATTGTTTGGTGTAAGAGGGGAAGTTTGTTTCTAGATGCATTCGCACTAGTCTCAAAAGTTTGCTTAGTCGACTCTCATGTAGTGTGGCACATGATGTGTGAACTATGAGTAAAACTTTCGTGAGATCGAGTAGTTCGAAAGCAGCGATTGTGTGGTTACGAACTAGGGGAAGACATACGTTTCCAGCAGTTTGTGCTGCTGTTGCATACACTTTAGCAGAATGGAACTGGTCTTCAAGAGACGTCTTCTAGTAGGATTGCATTAAGAGTTGTTATATAACCCTAACAGGTGTATGCAATTACACTTTTATTGTACGTTGGTTGCGCGGTCTATTTGTCTGTATGACACGAGATCTTAATCATGATTGGTATTTGTTCTATCATGATCCATGATGAGTTATAGTTTCGTCATGTGCGAGTGAGAGATGTTGGAAAATGTGGTCTGCCCATGACGTGTGAACCGAATTCGGTCGGTCAATGTGTGAACCAAGACCGTGGACCGAGACCAATTGAAAAGTCCAATTGAGGAGAATCAAACTCGGTTAGTCAAGGTGTGAACCGAGACCAATTGGCAAGTCTAATTGAGTTAGGGATGAAATGGGCTCCCGTTAGCCCGTTTGAGGGCCTATATAAGGAGCTTTGCTCCTTCCTTTCCTATATTGACTCCACCACCTCCAAAACCGGGAGAGAGCGAGGCTCGACCTCCTGTCCAAAATCCTGCACAGATCACGTGTGACATCTAAACTGCGAAATAGCCGGCCATTCCCATTGACATTTCAACCGTGGTTTGCTCGCAAGACCAACATAGAACTGATCCTACTCTGCTGCTAGCTTCCGCTAAAATTAAGGTTAATAAGTCGAACATATTTATTATATTATTTATTAGTTAACCGATATGCGATTCCTTCATGTTTAAATTTGTACAACGTGTGTGTGGTAAGGTCATGCATGCTTAGCTGTCTATGTATTTAATTAATCTTCAGAAAACCCTAGTTAATTAATCCTTTTATTTTTTATTTTCTCTGCTGTGCCACGGCAAGTAACTAGCTGCCTTACTTCAACTTGTATAAATATATCACTATAAATTATTAATTAAACTGTGTTTAGATCCATTAATTGTAATTTCATGTGGTGGATTATGGCTGCATTTAGTTTCTGAGTTGTTTGTACGGATGTCCCATAATGAAGAATCGAATCGATTTATTTCTGCACGGATCGAATTGTGTATGTACAAGATCAAAATACGGAAGCAACTTTATAACATTTTTTAATTACCCAGAAAATATTTTTGATAACTCTAGCATGGGAGATATGAAAAACTCATAACCGATGTAATTTTCTTCGAGGATATAATTGCACTTAGATGCTTCCTCCAATGTGCTTTCCTGTTGAAAATGTAAGCATTGGGGTTTTTGTTTAACAAAATGGATATCTACTGATCATGTCTTGACGCTATACTGACTTAGGATCAGTTATAACATTTTATACATATACTATAAGAAACTCATGATTTAGCGTCGAAAAATTAGCAACGAAAAAGATTTAAGTGTGTGAAAGTCGCGGGTTTTTTTTTGTATTGATAGCGGGTTTTTCTCTTTTTCCGGTGTTGTAGTATCAAGTATGTAAAAACACATTGAGCAGTGGAGGTTTTTATACTTTTACGATTTATTTAATTATTTGTTAATTTTCTTAACAAAATTTCACTAATTATAAAAAACGAACTAGACAATACTTAAGTTTTGTCTTTATATAATGATTTGTGTTAGTCTCATTAATTATTGTACAAAACTTTAAACAAATTGATCTAAAGAATTTTGTGTTTTAAACTTACAACCATAGTAATTAAGTTTCTCAACTTTCAATAAATACTCAGGTGATCCCATTACAGCTTGATTTTTAGATGTTTGTAGAGTAGCTAGAGACTAGCTAAGCATTGACATAGTTAATGAACACAAACTGGACATGACTATGCATCAATAATCATCAACAATATTATTATACTCACTTCGTCTTAATTTAATATGTACTAAGAATTAAAAAATAATAATTTTAGTAGTTAAGTTCATTTAATTTCATAAATTTTTTTGTTTATGTTCTTTGACTAAATGTATTGATAATTAATAAATTAATTAAAAACATAAGAATAAATTTGTTACTTTGTTAATAATAAATGTAAGAAGAAAAAAAATATATTTTAAGACATTTAAAATAAAAAATATACCTATTAAATTGGGACTGAAAGAGTATCAAAGTATGGATGGTTTAAAGTAGAGTCTAGCTGTGATTTATTTTGTCGTCGTTACGAAGATATGATGGGTTAGTGCCTCCATTCATTTATAAATACACAGTTGGAAAGAAGCAATCAACGCTTTCTTTAGAGAAAAAGATCAACATAAAAGTGAGACCAACATATTTGGAATTCATTCATTGTTCATATGCTATTCTTCAAGTATTATAATTCTAATCTACTTATATTTATTGGTCTTAACTGTCAATTAAACTCATTAACCGCTTTGTATTTTCATATGATCAAATTTGTCCTGATTGAAATTTTGAAATTCGATTTAAAGGCTACAAATAAGTACTAATTTTGGGTAAACTTTATCTCTGTTGTAGATCATATCTTTTGACGATCATATGATTCAGTTCACTCAATTGAGCACTTGAGTTTGTTGTTAGTCCTCACGGTCTTGTACTTAAAGAGACACCTTTAGTGGTCTAAAAGAGAAATTATCAGTATTTTCTACAAGTGTACATAATCGATCTAGTAATAAACCTAGAGTATTCCAGGTGCTGAATTCCAAAAAAGCACGAGATTAACTATAATGCACACTAATAATGAAAAAGGTTGAATTTAAGTAAATATGATGCAACAAGTGTCAAAGAACAATACAAGTAAATTAAGGATTGATAAAGCCACTGAATAACAACAATTAATTTGTTGTAGATCTCTGTCGAGCAACTGAAACTATGTCTACACTAACAGTGTTTATCTGTCGATACAACACGGATTAACATAGATTCATTAAGAACTTCAGCCTATTGTTATTAAACACAAGTAGAAATATGTCTAGCTATTTGTGAACGTTCGATGACCTAGTGAACTATTCATATTTCATCTGTCGATACTTCACACAAATCCTAAGGTAAATCTATATGGTGACCAATCACATAAATTGCAACTGAATCAAACACAGTAAATCATTGCATAAAAACAAGATTAATCATTAAGTACAAAATATCAATCCAAATCCTTCAATCAATTCCCCAATCTAGGCTACATCTTTAACCCTAGCTTGGGGTATTTAGTTACTCATAACGATTGTAAATAAAATAAAATCAAACAAAGATAACATAATCATTGGAGTTTAAGGGATACGAAATAAACTCTAAATCTTGTAGTCTTTTCTTGCTCATTGAAAACCTTCAATTGATGTTATCTTGATACCTCAAGTCTACCAAAAAGTCTCTACAAAGTAGGAGATATGTTTTTTATACTACTTAGATCTTGCTAAAGTTAGGTTTCTGCATAATTCAGTTAAAAAATTTGGTTTTAAACTAGTTCCCAACCCTCGATTGGATCTGTAAGTGAGTGTTGTTGCCTCAAATCCGCAACAGGAGCAAAATGGATGAATGATATGAATAATAGATCACGAATACCTTGAATTACCTTCAATCTTACAAGAAAAAAATCAAAGTCAGGTTGGTTGATCCTCGAGGGACTCTCTGACACTCAAGTTAGTGTTTAGTTCGACAAAACTTTAGGTGTAACGTCTGAATATGGAGAATCTACCCCTTAAATATAATAGAGACTTCTATTTATAGAGAAAATGTGAGGATATAAATGTAATTTCTGTAAGAAGTGGCATCCTTTGTAGGCTTATGAATCTATTTGCTGAGTTGGGCTTAGTGGACTCGAATCCATGTTACACTAATGAGAAAGCTGAATTTTCCAAAGTTGTCAAATGCAGCAGACATTCGATTTTAAATCTGGTTTTGAATCCTCAACCGAAGTTTTGGGCAATTACACTTCAGTCCCTGCGTTGCCAAAATTTTCAGTTTTGCCCGTTTCTTCCTTGCTTGTTAGTCCTTTTTCACTTTTCCTCCTGTAAAATAAAACACAAGGAATTCAATTAAAAATTATCTCAAAATAATTCTTTTAAGTCCAAAAATATTTAATTAATTGAATAAATACATGTATAAAATACATGTATCAAGAAAGATGCTTATGTGTTATGATTATTAGACGATATAAGATGCATGACACATCGATAAAAAAAAAATCGAATTTTAGATAGAACACCTACAATTCTCTATATGTCATAATGATTTCAATCTACCAAATACCCTCATAGTCTTATAATTCAGATAACTAGACAGTCAAACGGATTATAGTAACGTACATGAAACACTATAAGAAATTTGGCCATTGTCTACGTTTTCTTTAGTTACGAAATTAAATTCGTAGCCAATTTCAACTTTCCTCCACGAATTTTTGAATTCATAGATAAAAATTGAAAATTCTGGGCCCCAATTGTTTTCCCGGTGGAGGGAAATGTATTTACTACAATTTTAATTATTGCCAATGTTATGGTTTTGTAGAGAAAAGTGACTAGTTTGCCTACGAATTGTATGCGTAGAGAATAGACACGACATTGTCATCAAGGAATTGAAAAACGTAGGTAAAAGAAGATTACTTTTATCTAAGAAATGTTGACGTAGATAAAGTACAAAATTTATCTTACCACTGCATATACTTCATAGCACCAAATCCGATACGGAAACCCTACTTCTGCCCCGCCCACCTCTTTCTCTCTTCTCCTTTCCGCATACTTCCTCTACCCTTTCGTCTTCTTCGCTGCTTCACTCGATGGTTCTTCCTAAATTTGCAACCCTAAATCGCTCTCTGCCTCTCTGTCACGCTTTTTACCTCTCAATTCATCCTCTCTCTCTCTCTCTCTCTCTCCACGCTTCTGCCCTCTCCCAAGCCGTGGACGCTCTCTCTCAATCACCGACGCCATCAGAGCTTCCTCTTCTTTTTCGTCACCACCACCGTCTCACACAGTGGCGGATCTGGGGGCCTACCCCACCGGCGACGAGGGGTTTACATCAAAGATTGCGTTTTTGGCTCATTTCAGATGCAAAGACGGAGACTTTAGAGCCTAATTAAAGCCAACAATAGAAAACGTAACTGCTGTGTTGATTCATGACGGAGTTCCGAAGCGTTTCAAGCACTTTACTTTAATGGTAAATCAACCTTTGTTATCTTAGAATTAACAGAAGCTGAACTACGTTTTGCTTATTTTTTTGGTTTTATTGAATATTTTTGGGTTAGTTTGAGATTGATTTCTGTTTCTGTTAATGGGTATGTATTGAATGATTTTAATTTTCTGTATTATATTCTATTTGTGTTTGTGCTTGTGAGTTTTAAGTTTGGATGGGCGTCTTTGGTGATGTAAAAGGAGTTCTTCTAGTGAAATTTGGTTAAATGGAAAGGAAATTTATGTCGTTTCTCATTAAGTTCTTGCCTTTCTGGTTTTGTGTTAGGATAAATCTCTCTAAAAAAGGCGTGTGTTTGCTACTATTAAAACCTTCAAGATTGAGATTGTCGCTTGGTTTTGAATTTTATTGGTGCTGTCTTGTTGGGAGTTGTCTTTGGGTTCTTATGCAGAACTTGATTTATTTTGGCATAGATTTAATTGAAATTTGTTTTGTTTCCTGAATCGCTGTGCTGATCATCTGGTTTCTATTGTTGGCGTGTTTGTGCCTAAAATTAGTTTGGATTGGGTGGGGTCTAGCTTATTTTGGATTTTTTTTGTTTCTTATTAATATGGTACGTGTTAATAATGTTTTTTCTGTCTCTCTTCTTGAGGGTCTACTTCGTTTGTACATTACTGTCAAAAATAAGATCAATCTGGTGTGCCAATGATTTGTTTGGCTGCTGGAGTCTGACTTTGATACTCCACCTATAATAGCAGAGGTGATTCTTTTTCTTTTTTGTTGGCATTTTATTTCTGAGTTTTTAGGTATGGAATATCATGAAGTTTTAGGACAGACTAGGAAATACCTGAGTGAATTAGGTTTAATTGATGTGATTAAGTTTAATGCTAGGTATTTTGATTTTGCTAAATAGCTATTGTAAAAGAGTAGAAGAAGACTTACTTATTGGTATTTGGAATGGTCTTAGAATCATTGTAAAAGCTTTTAAAAAGTATAGTTGTCCATTTCACTTACATTCAGAGTCTTCTAACTGATTAATTACAAACAGAAATGATGTTTTCGGTCGAACTCTTTTAGATCAAGTTTTTACCATTGTTGGTTTTCAAAATGCTTTTGGTTACAGAAGAAACGGAGAGCTTTTGTTGGCTCTTAGTATCAAACGATACGAAGAGGTTTTGGCAGGTAAATATATCTCCATCATTTTTATATTTGGATTTTTGTATGAACAACTTTGAATCATTCATTTTTATAGGTTCTCTGCTCTCATGTCTCCACTGAAATCAGGGTAAGACAATAGTTATCTCTTGTAAATAGGAAATAGAGACTGCGAGAATGGCTTACCAAATATTTCTAGGGTAGATAGTTTAAATTTCAGGTCATTGTGTTTGACTTTGAGGAGAATGCCTGTCAATTTGTTGTCTCTGTAGACATTATATCAGTTCTTTATATTCCTTTTCAATTGTGAGCTTTGTTTTGACATAAAAAATTGGTGTGCAGGCACAGTTTGAGGGGGATTCTTGATGCCCCAAAGGTCGTGAATCTAATAAAAGTCACTAAAGCAGCGCAAAAGGTAGCACAACTAACACTTTCAACTTGCTTCTGCTTGAGAACACTGTTTTTTGCTCATTGCCTGGTGCCTAAAAGCATGGGACATCCATTGCCATTTGATTCTCCATAATAACTATTCTCTAAATGCACTTTTTTTTATATACGATTAATGCAATTATATGTGGAGTGCTTGATAACTTGAAAATTATAATGTAGAGATCTAATGGCTAATATTTGGTTATGTTTTTTGGCTTTTTTGATAATGATAGGATCCTGCTTGAACATGCTACGGTCCTAAACATGTAGAAGTTGCTCATGAGTGCATTGCTGCGCAAACTCTTCTTATCACAGATGACCTCTTCAGGTTAGATCTGATGGTATTATCAGTTTTAGACCATGACAGCAACAAAATGTGTTATTCTACTTTCACGTACATACTCAGGCTATTTTGGCACTTGTTCTTTCTTGAAGCACCAATTTTGTTAAAAGCTTTTGTCCCTTGATCAGTACCATGTCATCCCTTGCTCTTGTGAAAGGTTTTGTCTAAAACTTGTTACATAGTCTGACTAATAAGAAAAATGACAATAGCTGACATAATTTTGTTCTTTTGCCTACTGAAAAAAGATGCATGTAAGAACATTTATTTTGCAGGTTTTACAAAAAGCTTTGGAGGTGTGGGATTTGCAAGTTATTCCCCTTGATAGTCCAGTTGTCAAGCTTGCACAAAGTTTAAGCCTGATTTGGAGAATGCATTTGTTGACTATTATATTAGTGTAGAGTTTTATGTTGATGGAAAACAAACTTTTATTTGTTACTTAGTTCAAATTAATGTATAAATATTGTTATTTGATCTTGAATATAATTCACATTTTTTGACAAGTAATGTAATTTACACTTGTTTACGATTAATTGTGTTCAATAGTTTGCATAGAAGAAGATGCAAAATATCTACAAAATAATGTTATAGTGAAACAAATCCTTTCTCTACGATAAAACGTTTTGTAGGTAAAAAAAATATATATTTTCGCTACGAAATGATTTTGTAGCCAATAACAAAATCGTAGACAAAAATATCAATTATCCACGACTTCAGAAATCGTAGAAAAAAGAATGATTGCTTACGAAAATAAATCGTAGCGAATAACAATAGTTCTCTGCGATTGGGTTTCGTAGATAAAATTTATCATTCCCTACGATTTTTTTTCGTAGGAAATTTGTTCATTTCTATGCGATTTGCAACAATCAACCACGTATTTGGGCGATTTTTAGCTACGATAAAAAGTTATGCAAATATTCAACATTTCTCCACGAAGTTGAAAAACGTGGATGGGAACAATTACCTACGTGGAATTTAAAACGTTTTGTGCTACGCTTTTTTTTCGTACAAAATACTCTTTCTCTACGAAAAACACACATTTTTCTACGATTTTGCTGTGTAGAGAATAGACAAATTTCTTGTAGTGAAAAATAATCAAGGACACATAAGCATGATCCCAAAAAATCGAAACCTTTACAGTCGCAAACAAATGAAAGATGGGCATGGTATAGGGGTCAATATTACAGGGGACAGAAAACGGAGTCACAAAAGAATAAAAACGGGAGTAGCTGGTGTTAGAAGAAGACAGAGAGTTGAGCTCGTGTGTGACAGCAATGTTGTTAGACACAAAGGTGAGTGTAAGAGACAGGTTGTTGGAAGAAGAGAAGATTTTCGTGGCTAAAAGAGTCTCAACCACAGCTTTCACATAACACGCGCACGGTGGTCGACACGTGGGGCTATGGGCAACCTGGTTTTGTCCCCATTGCCTTCACCTTACTCTCAAGTCTCACCTTCCTTCTCTGCTTTCGTTTTCTGGTCCCAAACGACACGCTTCGTCTCTCCTCAATTCTTCGCCGTCCCGGTTTCTTCCTGGGACTAGCCTTAGTTGGACATGAAAATTGGCATTTTTCAACACATTACTTGTACGTTTAGTTATGCAGAAACTAAGTTTGCTGCAGGTAGTGTAATAATTCACCGTAGGTTGTTAAAACTAGTTGGTTAAGTTAGCAACTTTCGTAGGCTTTCTTCTCGGTATGATAATCTCGAGTACGACAAAAACATTTTAAGTGGTAGAAGTTTTTATGTTCGTTAATCCACTACTTTACTTTGTGGAGATAAATAGTACTTACGATTTATAAACAAACAGGTGTCGAACTTCACATCAATTAATCGTAAACCTAATTAGTTAGGTAAGACAAGTCGTAATTTTTGAGTTTTTTAGATTTAGTAGTTTGAATATTGGTAAATTTATAATGTGAAAAGTTACTAATTTCAATTGACTTTAAGTTATTTTGAGCACGGTAGGATTAATATCTTCAATATATATAGGAGTAAAGAATTCAATTTTTCTAGTATTAACAAGAAACTCCTAAGCAAATTAGAACTTATTATGTCTTTTTTTACTCGAATTAATTATTTCACGAACCTGTTATTAGGATAAAAATCAAATACAATTTCATAGAATGATATGATTACTGCTGATTTATGGTATATAGTGCTCAAACTTAAAAAAGGTTGAGCTTCAAACCTAATAAACTCATTTCTTGAAAATATGGAGAATGGAAGTGTCCAATATGTATTTTATTTATCACTATGGATAGAACGATTAATAGTGGTGTATTATAGTATAAGTGAGGTCGCAAGTTCAAATCCAAGCAATGCCTATTTCTACAAATTGGACTTATTTACTGTGCGATACTGGATTTTTTGATAAGCCGGTTAATAAGTGGAGAGTCCTTGCGGTGGGACGGGGCCAGCTAGCTCGGGATTTGTCCGACTTGTGTGTTGCTCAACGAGCCACAGGATCAAACCAGTGTGTTGCTCAAAGTGCCACTAAATTGATGATTCCTTGTCATAAATAAAATGTATTTTATTTCATCTAAAAGGGTGAAAACATAATAAAAAATAATAATTTTGGGGAGATAAGATGAGTAACTGTATATATATTTTTATGCATGTGTTTTTAGCTTACCTTAGCACGAGGAATTCTGACAAGGAGGAGGCAATCAAACTAGTTAGGCCAAATAAGGAAAGGAGAGACAAAGGAGGATCCTTTTCAATGCCAACTAAAACTTGGTCTCGTTGTGATTTTAAGTTGACAGTGTTAATAGTTCTGAAAGTGATTGAACCCATAACCAGATCGACCCTTCTTTGCTTTCAACTAGCCTTGGTTTTGGCCAATTCTGATTTTGGTTTATTCTATAGTCTGATTTCGAGCCAAAACTAGAGAGCCGCTGATAATTTCTTATTAAGATGTAAGGATTAGTTAATATTAGTTCCACGAATAGTTTTCTTTAATTTTACATAAGTCATTTTATTTACTTTCATCGATAAATAAACTTTTAATTTTTTACTGCTATCAATAAATTACAAATTCATTGTTCCTCAAATAATTTTCTGTAATTTTCATTTCGCTTTGTAAACTTAGATTAATATTAAATTAGTCTTTAATTAGCCAAGTGATAAGCAGCAAGACTCTGTCCATTCAAATTGAAAGACTGATCGCAACATTACTTATTATTCATCCACTTCTTTTGGATAATCCTATATATACAAAGCGTAATTGATCTCTGACTTTAATTTCTACTACATGAATTCAACGATCTTATACATATATCATTGATTTTGTGATCAGAGTGAATTCTCCGAAATAATTCTGTCTAGGATCGATCTTGGTTGACGAGTAGAACAAAGATGATGTTGATATAAAGTAAAGCCATGGTGAACTCAATATCATTGTTTGAAAAGGAAGGTTGGTTTTGGAAAATTGGGTCGTCCACATTGAATAATGCACCACGTAAGCATATGAAATGAGAAACGTAGACCTCCTGCGAGGCGATCGAGCGGTAGAGCTTTGTCTCGTGTACATTAGACCCAGGTTCAAGATCAAACGTCTCTTTGATTTGCGCGATAAGTCTTTGAATATTCTCGTAGGGTATATTCCGTTGCTAGCTCTTATCGGATGTCGTGATGAGTCTCCCTCGATCACCGCCGAGCAAAATAACATTCCACCGCATGAAGTATTTGTCTGCATGGTCGCGCCAATAGGGATAAACCACTACCGATATGCCCGACTACCTTTTAAGTAGTAAAAAAAAAAAAAAGAAATGAGGGACGTAGGACAAAATACTGCTGGCTGGGAACAGAGGACTCATAACAACACATCTATTTTGATTCATCCCAACTCAAACTGAGGCCTCCATTTCCCATCTTTTACCATTTTCAGTCCTCCACTTCGGCATCTGTCTTGGTACACCCCACTTGCTATTTATAGATTTAACACCTCTTACCACCAATTTTTCCACCAGGGTTTTATTAGTTCTCTTAATTCATTAAACTTCTTCTTTCTATCCCCAATTTAGAAACTAAGTACTCGCTTTGTTTCCCCAATTTTTGTAAATTTATCATAACTGATTCGATATACTAATAAGGTATAATCTCTTTTTCTTATAAAAAAAAAGTATCCTAAACGAAAGTGCATCTTATTATAAAAAAAAAATTAAAAGTGGATTAAATTTCATTTGACTCGTTACTATGATCTGCTTAAAAGTTAGCACCATTATTATTATTATTATTATTATTATTAAGAAAAGGAGATAGAATACCGTTATTTTCAAATTTTAAATTCTATATTTCAATTTATATACGTAGAATATAGAAATGAAGTTGAAAAAGAAGACAATAATTCCAATGTCACACGTGCCATTGAGATTTTGAATTCTACACGTGAGAACCAAGGCCGGATAAGTCTAATTAGACAAGAACAGCTAATGGGCACTGTATGGGGGGCAAGTAGGCCACCCACAAATAATTGAATTACTTATTTTCTTTTGTCCACCTTCTTCTTTTTTCATTAAAATTTAAGAATTACAGCTTGATATAATTAAATTTTAAGCTAAATGTGTCCTAAAAATTATTATCTTATAAATTGTAAAAAAATAATTCACTGTCAAAATGTCTTTTTCTAAATTAATACTGAAAATTAATTTTTTCCACACTAGCAAAAAAGACTAGAGCTCTATTTGTGGAATTGAAGATAAATCTATATTAAGATTGTAAAATTGTATTTTAGAGTAGATTGAAGTTTTTAAGTGTTTGATAATAACCGAAAAACCTGTGATGTGTAATTATAATATCATCTCAAAATACAATTTCAAAAAAAAACTAAGATTTATTGCATTTTTTTCATCAAAAAAAAATTAAATTACCCACCATATCTTTAAACTACCCTGCATACTTTTAGCTAAATAATTTTTATATTTATAAAAAATATATTATACAATATTATTTGTAAATTATCATTTACTAATAGTATTTTGTCAAATCACAAAATCAAACATAATTTACCTTATTTTTGAAAAAAATAAAAAAATATAAGCAGTCATATTTTTTTAAAAAATATGATATTAAAAATAAATAATTATAATACATCTCAAATATTAATAAAAGATAAGAGTATTGACTATGCAGAGGGTTGGTTGTCTGCTCACGTGGTACTACAATGAGAACTTTAAAAAAAAATCCCCATTGAAGATTTAAGTTAATTAATTTCAGTCTCAGTTACTTAATTTATTTGGGTGGTTACTTAATTGTAGCTCTAAAAGTTACTTAATTTTAAGTGTCGTTACTTAATTTAGACATCAGTTACTTAATTTTGATCGATTACTCAATTTTGTAATAAATTAAGTAATTATAATTGTTACTTAATTGTTATTGAAATTATTTAATTTAAATCTCAGTTACATAATTTATTAAATGAGTCATCATTAATGACTCTTTTTAAGAGTTCTTATTATAATAATACCTACTTACTTGTGGTTACCCAATAAATGGCCCCACAGTGCCCTACATTAGAGACGACGAAGCGACAAAGCAACAAAAATGACGCTTTCATTTCCATTATTATTTTACCTACATTTTTCTATTATTATTTTTAACTCACTTCTTCATTTGATGCACGCTCCTTTTACCCGCCTATTTTTACATTTAACTAATGTACAATAAATTATAATTTTTTAATTAAAACTCATTTTTAAAGTAACAATTAAATAAAAAAATTGCAAAATTTAAGATAAAATTTTAATTTTTAATATTAAACATGTTATAATTTTTCAAGTTAAAAAACAGCTTCAGCTACCTAATTAATCAATATCTAAATATAACATGAAGGATCTTTTTCATTTAAGAAAAAAAGAGTTCCAAGTAAAAGCATGAAACAGAATTATGTTACTTTTTTAAATGATAATATTTGATTAAGGATATGGGAAGGGCCAATATACACGGGCAAGACCCATTTAAAGGCCACGGTCCATTTGAAATTCTTTTGCTTTCAGGTTTACCATAGAAAACCATGAAGCCCAGTGATGTGGAACAATGTTAGTGTAAATATCAAAAGTCAGCTCAGAACTCTCAAATTTTTACTTTTTCATCAAAAATTGAAATTATAGACTAAATGATAGCCATGGTCCCAATAAGAAATGACAATCTAAAAGGGGGGTAAACTAGATTTTTAAGAAGTTAAAAACTTTGTTGAAAACTTTTGCAAATTAAACCAAATAACAAAGTTTAAAACAAGTAAAATAAAACTTAAATTCGGAAGCAGTAAAACCACCAATTCACAAATATAAAGGAAGGTAATTGAGTAGGGAGAATGAAAATAAAGCATCAATTTATAGTGGTTCGGTCCTCTTTGACCTACGTCTACTCATTGAGATCCACTCAAGAATTTCAATCCATTATCTCTTCACTTTCGGGTGGAAGGAAACCGTTTACACCACTTATTTTTGCGGGCTCAATAAGCAAACCGTTACACCTTGTTTTATGGACCAAACAAGAAAACCAAACCTCTAGTTTTTGTGGGCTCAATTAGAAAACCGTTCACCTCTAGTTTTCTAAGGCTCACTAGCAACCACACTTGTTTTTCTAAGGCTCAACAAGAAAACCTATATAATCATCAATCAAATACTTTGATTGTTACAAATTGTGTTCCCAAAATACAAATTATATGCTCAACCTAACCCAAGAATAATAGCAAATGAAAATAGCAAGAGTGGGTATTAAATGAGAATGAGAGAAATAATGATAAATAAAGATAGCAAAGTTAGCCTAAGGTTTCTCTTTGTTCGTATGATGTTGGAGATGTCTATTTATAACATTCTCAGAGTTTGTGACCGTTGGAATCAGTGATATAGCCATTGGAGAATAATTTCAAATGTTGTACAATGCTGACATCAGATACAATGTACTTTGTATCATGTACAACGTACATTGTATCAGGTGATGTGTGCTTTGTATCATGTACAACGTACATTGATCAGGTATCAATGTGACTTGTGGCTTGTTCAACATGCGTTGTTCTTCGTTCCAGAATATGCACAATTCATCCAATGAATTCTCAACGTGACTTGTACCTCATGCAACGTGCATTGTCGACTTTATCTCAAGATCACACCTTTAATCCAAGTCACTGTGTCAGAAAATATTCAAATTCAAATCCGAGGAGCATTTTGGCTTTGTCCTCATATGATCATTATATAACGTGACTTGTACTCTTTGCAACATGACTTGTATACTTGTGGAATCAATCCAAAAGGTTATAGCGTGACTAGTATCATGTGCAAGTTGCTTTGTATGATTTGAAATCCTTATATTTCCTGAATGAGTCCCGTTAAAGTAACTTGTATCGTGTACAACACATATTGTGTTCCCGTTAAAGTAACTTGTATCGTATACAACGCACATTGTGTTAACCCATAATTTCTTGAATATGATCAAAGTGACTTATATCATGTACAAGTTGTGGAACCAATGGTGGTTCACATTTAGATCCATCTATGTTTTGATGATGAACAAATATTGGTAAATTAGCTACCCAAAAGGTAAACTAAACAATGCTGCCAAAAGATGAAAATATTTGAGGAAAAAGGATGTTACTCTAGTAATTGCCATGCCAGAAGGAATTGGTTTCTAGGTTTCACTCGACCAGAGTCAAATGTTACTCGAGTAAAAACAGCTTTACTCAACCAATTTGAAGTGTTACTAACCAAACATTGTGACCAGGATACATGAAGACAGAAGTCACTCGAGTAGAAACCAAACTCACTCGCGCAAGATCAATGTCCAGAATGCCGCTGGTTGATGAAGTTCCTCGAGTAGGACTTAAAGTCACTCAAGTAATCGTGGCTCAGAATAGCAATAAAACACCCAGTAGAGAATGGTACTCGAGTAGACCCATTGGTTACTCGAGTAAGTGCAAGCTTCAGAAGATCCAAAACTTAGAAAAACAAAAGTTACTCGAGTAGAGTTTTTCTTACTCGAGCTACTCGAGTAAGCGTGTTTTCAGATCTGAGAGATTCAAGTCAATCAAGCTGAAGAAGGGAAGAAATCAATGCACAACGGTCACAAAGGATCGATCACTCGAGTTAATATTAATCCTTCTCAAGTAAGTCAAGGATGGATACAACACTAGAGCATCAACGAGGGAGTTACTCGAGTAGACAAGATTGTTACTCGAGTAAACACTAAAAAGAAAAGAAAATCAAGATTGATTTCACACTCCAAAGGGCATATTTTGAGTCACAATGGCTAAAGAAAGATCAGTGAGTATAAATAGACTTCCAGAGCAATAAAGAAAAAAAAAACAACAACGACCTACAAACAGATTGCAACCCAAATTAAAGTCTTGTTCATTGTTCTTGGTGATATAAGTTTAGTTGTGCCTATTTCATATTTTCAGTTACTTGTATCTTTGTTTCAAATATGTTGGTGAGCAATTTATCATTCATAAACATAGTGTTTGTGAGGTTGGGATCAATGGTAGATCCTAGGTTGGTTTATTCTTGAACCGGAATTAAGAATTGTAAGAGTTCTCACTTTGCTTGAAAGTGAAAGTTGTAAGAAAAGTTTGAGAGTAGTGAAAATCCTAAGTGGTGAGACTTAGGTAGTGAATGTAGACAAGTGTTTGGTCGAACCACTCTAAATCCCTTGTGTTCTTTACTGTTTTCATTTGTCTCTTACGTGTCTAAACGAAAGGATTTCAAAGCCTCGAGTTCCACACTATTCAACCCCCTTCTAGTATGGTATCTGCTCTTTCAAAAATCACGTGGCCTTCTAGCCAAAAAATTATTATTATTATTATATCGTTCATGTATTTTAACATAACCTTCTAGTACATCCTCCTATTTCGTCCCTGCTGTTAAACATTGTTAAATAATCTTAATAGAAATCAAAAAAGACCTAAATAACCCTTAATCACATCCTCTCCTCCCTCTTCTCTCTCTCTCTCTCTCACTCTCACTCTCACTTATACGCTTTCTCTCTATCCCTCTTAAAGAAACATCATTCTCTCTACCTCTCCTCTGCTTCTCTTCTGTTATCACTCACAACCACCGACCACCATATTGGCCGCCTTTCTCTCGCGACACCGATAAAGGAGAGAAAGAGACCAAAGAGAGAAGAGATCGATCGGGGAGAGAGAGAGAGAGAGAGAAGAGAATGAGACATCGAAGAGTGAAGGGATCGAATGAGGTGAGAGCGGCGAGGAAAGAGGATGGTGGCGGAGGTGATGTGAGAGAGTGCACAGTGGAGAGAGAGCGAGAGGAGATTGTAGCGGCAATAGTGAGAGAAAGAGAGTGCGGTGGAGAAAGATGGTGGCAACAGGTTTGCTCAGGGATGATGGAACATTAATGCTCCTTCCAAAACATTGAAGCTGAGTGAAGGCGAGATTGAAGGCAAAATTTTCCAGGCTTTGTAATTTTAATTTTCTATTTTTGAGCTTTGATTTAGAGATGAATGATTTGATTTCTCTTATTTTGAGTTTTGATTTAGAGATGAATGACTTGATTTCTGTTTATTGAAAATGGATATATTTGATGGTGGTGATGATGGGGTTTTGGGGATTTTGTGGTTTCGGGTTATCATAATGGTGGTGATGGTTTGTTGCTTCGGGTTTCGGGGTTTCGATGGTGGCTGTGATGGATGATTTGGGTTGATTTGAAGAAGGATTCATGAGGAGAGAGATGTTAACAAAGATGTTGGTGTTTGAACATTTTGTGGATTTAGTCACATTAATTTGAGTTTGCAATTAGTAAAGATTGAATCTTTGGTTAATTTGAGATTGAATCTTTGGCTTGTTTGATTGTATACGTGAGTTTGCAGGGAAAATGTGTGTGGTTTGATTGTATAAGCTCCTAGCCTTTCCTAACTGCAATTTTTATGCAATCTTCAATGTTATTAAGGATGAACTTAAGTTTGATTGATTATGGGTTTGATTTTTGGGTTTAAAAAGATTTGATTGATTTGTTAATTTTAATTCTTTTAAGTGCTTGATTTTCGGGTTTTATCAGAATGTGAGTTTGATTTGTTAATTTTAATTATGGGTTTTATTTTTTGGTTTTAATCAGAAATAGAGAGAAAGAGGCGTGTAAGATGATGAAGACGAGAGAGATGATAAGACAAGGGCAAATTTGTCTTTTAGGACACGTGGCATGTGTCTCACAAGCCATGTCAATGATGTTGACGTGTGCCGTTAGTTTTCAAAATTGGTGTTTATTGACAAGGACGAAATAAGAGGTCTTTCAAAATGGAGAGATGTAATAAGAGATTACGCTAAAATAGACAATATAGTAGTTACCCAAAAAAACTAAATACTTAAAATCAATTTAGCATATATATAAGAGAAAATAATTTTTAAGTCCCTGAGGTATACCTTAATTAGTAGGTCGATTCTCATGTTTATAAGATGTTGCATACACGTTCTTGAAACTTGATTTTAACGGACGGAGTAAACGAAAATGTGAAATGATCTAATTGCCCTCCCTTAAATTGAAAACCCATATGCCACAGTCAATTCTTATTTGCTCTCTCTCTCCTCTCTCCTCTTCTCTCTTTACCTATCTCTCTCTCTCTCTCCCCCCTAAATCCTAGTCCTTTCCAACCCTAAACAATAAGTAGTGGTGAAGTTTTCCTTCTATCTAGAACTAGGATTAATGGTTTTCCAGATTTGTTTTTGTTTTCTGTTGAATGGTTTCTATTGCAATTTTGCTTCCAAAGTCGTTACTTTTGTTGAGTTGCTAATCACACTAGAAGGGGGGTTGAATAGTGTGATTTTAGAAACTTTGAATTTTCTTCGAAAGTAATTGCGGTAAGTTAAAGAACACCAAGAACTTATAGTGGTTGGTCAACTCGATGCATACATCCACTACCTAAGTATCACCACTTAGGATTTCCACTATCAATCTTCACAAAGATTACAACTTCACTTTCTAGCTAAGTGAGAACTCTTACAAGTTTCTTGATTCCGGTTCAA
>CAODLS010803184.1:0-17072 GCA_948243855.1 Flueggea neowawraea | reverse complement strand
CTTGCATCCAAATCCCACACTTACTTTACGAAAAATGTTTTTAGGATGGACATTCAAACCTTAGGATAACTCCAAAACGCAACAATATTATACTTCCATTCTTGAAGCCACATATTTTGTTACCTTCAAACATCATCACCTCCAAAAAAAAACCCATGCAGAACCAGCTTATTCAACCTGCCAAATTCATAAAGTCTTAAAACCCTCAGACTAGGGACAAGAATTAAATACTCCCAACAAATTACCAATCACTTTCCAAAATCAAATGACCCATGCTCCAACATTCAATTATTGGGATTACCAACAAGCATGGTACAACGCCTTTTATATCCAAAACTAAAACAGCCATTCATGGTTGTTCTACTTAAAAAATTTTGACTTTACTCATGCTCCATATTGTTTTGTACAATGGTGGAAAAATTTTGGTTCTATTACTGAAATCCTCCCACCATAAGTCAAAAAGCCTTACAAATCTTTCAAAAGAACTACCAACCCACCCACAAAGAAAAACATTTTCCAGTACTTTTCCCCTTCTGTACCAAATTCTTCGTCCCATGGGTATTTATCTGGGATGATGATACAATCACCTCAGATGAAGGAATAACTTTGCTCATCAGGCAATTCAAAGTCAAATGGTGGAACAAATTCCAAGCCATGGACAAGATTTCTGAACCCGCTGTCAGAATATGGATCCAAAATTATGTACAAAAGAAAGAGTTATCCAAACCAGCAGAACTAATTACCAGGCCACCTACCTCGCTGTTCTTGGCCCGGAAGTCACATGCCCAAGTATTACTTGCTGCATCCAAACCGAAGAGGAATATTGGGCGCTATGGAACAGCTTCTACAAATAAGATCCAAGGCCCCAAAATCAGACTTCAGCTCAGTATCTATTGCTGAAAACTTAACTGACGAAAATGAGGGTGATTGCTATTGAATTTTCACTCCAACCAAATAATATTGTAAAACAAAATTGTAATATATCTCCAAATAAAGTTGTATAAGTAAGACCCGCTAAGTAGAAATCCTACTTATGCAAAAATTAGAGCATCCAAATATTCCAAAACTAACCAATTTATTTACAGGAAAAATCTAAAGGGCAGTCTAGGGCCTGAACTTGGACCTACTCCACCTCAAACGGTAGGTGGAAAAGAGAAATCAACCTATTGATGGCTGGTGCTTTGCCAAAAAGCACATAATAGTAGTCCAAAACCAAAAGATTGGACCTACTCCACCTCAAGTAGTAGGTGGTAAAAAGATATCAAACAAGTTCATGGTTGTTGTTTTGCCAAAAAGTAAAAGAAAATTTACCTTTAAAAAATTCAACAAGGCAGAGATATGAATGATGAAAGCAAGACAGGATATGTGAAACAAATAAATCCAAAAGGTAGGAATCTTCGACAAGATACTATTCAAAATACAAAAGAAGTCAACAAAAGATGGTTGTGACACTGTAGCAATCACGAGGCTACTATTCATCACTGTTTGTCACTGTTCACTACTGTTCATCATTTTTCACAAAATTGCAAAAATATCCTAAGCCTCTTTTATAAATAGGGCCACCTCTCTTTCATACACAGGCTTTAGTTTTTGGGATTTCAGAGCTCTCTTCTTTGAAACTGAATTCTGAACTAGCCATTAGCATAAGTTCACTCCAAATTTCTATATTTCTATTGTTGTAAGTTCTTTTAAATTTTAATTACAATACAAATATTATTTCTTCCATGTCTTTTATTTCATTTCTTTATATGGTTGGCTGAGCCACCTGAATTGTTGCATCACATACTTATATGTGCAGATTACCGCCTGAACTGCTGCATCATCTTTATATTTCTGTTAATTTTTTATGTTATACTCTCTGTTGTTAATTTCCTCCTTTTGATTCTGAGGATCCCTGGTATCATATATATATATATATATATATTACTATAGGCGGTTCATCGAGGGCTTTTAGGGTGATCGGAAGGGCTTAAGCTGCTTTTGCCTTACCTTTTAGTAAAGGGCGAATGAGGGGCGTGTACAATAGTAATCTTTCTTTCTCCCGCTCGATCGTTTCAATGCCTATAATTTAGGAGATAATAGGAAAGCGTTCTCTCGAATTCGAGGATGTGACACAAATAATGACTCTCTTCGTAGGGATGTCAGCAGATTAGGCAGCTGTAAGTTTTTTTTTTATATTCGGTGGAAGGAAACCAAGTGAAACTAAGGGTCTAAAAGAGTTCACGATATGATCTATAGGGTGTCAACCGGAGGAAGGCTAAGAATGTCCATTAAAAGGAGCGGGCCGATGGGATCATTTTTCAAGCACGAATAGAACGATCTAAAGGGGGGTGTGCAACCTAGAGAGATGGTCGTATCTCTTTGATGAATTTGGATCGAGGTTCGGTTCATTTGGAAAAGAGGTCAGTCTTAGGGGAGACCATGTGAATGGTTGAATTGATGACTTCGCTTCAATCTCTTCGACTGAACATGAAGAAGACTTCGATCATTCAACTTTAGCTTCTGAGAGAAGAATGTGACTTGGAATTCCTACAAGTGATTGTTTTCTTTTCTTTCTGATCCTGGCCTTGGTAGAACTTGTCTTTGATTGGGATTTCTATTGAAAAGATGTTAGACTGCTTCCTCATATGCCTAAGAAGTTGAGGCAATCTCTCGGAGATTGGCCAATTCAAGCAATGAGAATTGCCTCCTCAATCTTTTTTATAGAAAAAGCACTCGAGAGCATAAGCAAGTTCAGTGGTTGAAACCTCTATAATCCATCGATGGGAACCTCAAGGTTGTCTGGGGTAGGTTCTTATGGAATATTAGGCACTGCCTAAGCATCAATGGTACAACTATTCTTTTTCCTTTTTTTTTTCAAATTTGTGAAAATATTAATGGTGGTTTATGAGTCAATGTGTTAACTAATTTTAATTGTTTAAGTCAAATGTTATAGAATTACTGTACTTGAAATAATTTTTAAATCAGATTAGCTAAGATAATTTTTTTTGTTTAGGTTCAGTCCTATTTTAATTTCTTCAAGTCTAAAGAATTATTGCACTTGAAATTATTGATCTTGGTGGCTGGACGATGTTATAGAATCATGTTTCATATCACCTCTGTTCTATTTTAATTTGTTTTTTCATTTAGGTTCAGTCTTTATTTTAAGTATGTATTCGTTGGAAAAAATCTCCGAAAACCGAACCGAAAACTTTAAACCTTTGAACCGAAACAAAATTTCGGAGATTTTTGTTCGAAGGTTTCGGAGTTTGGTTCGGTTGCGGTTCTAAAGAGAACAAAATTTCCGAAGTTCGGTTCGGTTCCAAAGATCTCAAAATCTCCGAACCAAACTAACTCGTGCTCATCTCTAATTATGAGTTAAAAACGTAAATGCTACAGTATCAAATGCTTCATCTACCATATACAAGCACACCCAAATTTTGATCTCATGTATAATTTTGTCATCTTAAAAGGAATTGATCTAATTGATTCTCTTTTATCTAATTTAATTTAGTTTAATCTTCTTCTATTTTTAATTTGATCACCTATATAGTTTTCATTTGTTTTGCAGATTCTTTTATTAATAGCTTTCGGAGTTGTTGCGCAAGTAAAAGATAGATAATCCAACCACAAGTATGAAAGGCGAGCAAATTTATTTGCAATGTTGTTGTGACTAGAAGGCAAAAGCATGACGAAGAAATGGATCTTAAGTAATCTACAAAATTTTTGTTGTTGATGTCAAAAAAGACAAAAGATGACCGCTACCAACGTTGTCTTTTTTCCCCGATTCAATATGTATATTATAGTTAGCATGAATTCACAATTTTATTTATTTTTTATTTTATATTATTCTTTATAGATAATTTTTTAATTAAATTTTACTATGTATATTATTATTTTGAGACGTCATGCGGTTCTCAATCCAGTTCACCACTAATTTCTATCTCAATAAGCAAATTATGAAACCCCAACTTTTCTTTCCTCAATACATTGACCCGTGATTTGATAAGTGCTAAGAATTCTCCCAATTCTCTGCTCAGTGCTAAGAATTTGGTAACAATAAAGTTGCCCCCAAAATAAGTACTATTTGTAGATCACATACGTCCATTTTCACCATTGCATGTCATTCCTTCAACAACAATGACCTTTGATTGACAGTAACGACCCTGTATTTAATCCATTCACCTTGGCTTTTTGACTAACAAAAGTGAACAAAAACACATCATCACTAATAAAATGCGCAGATTGTGAACCCAACTGCGTCCTACTATTCAAAGTATAAATTTCAACTTGTACACCTAGAAACCATTCTGTAATGACTACTAATCAAACAAATCTTCATTTCTAATCTCATATTTGATATCCACAACACAAAACAAGCATACGAACACCATTATTTATCATTGAAGGAATAAACATCAAACCATATCCATTTCCCTGTTCTTTGTTTCGAGTAAACAAATCACACCATTTGCTTTTCCCCCTCATCTTTATTATGTTCATCATGAAAGTAAACATTGGAGCTTCCTTCGCCTTCATTGAAGTCCTTCTGAATTCACAGCTAATTTTTCACGATCAATAAAATGATTGGAAGGAGAAATTGTCATACAATCGTCCTTGGCCCTCGTCTTTTTCCCTTGAGACTTTAATTTACTCGACTCTTTGTTGAAATCATCAAGGATTGCAAACTAGAATTAGTCAAATCCTCATTCTCTATTGAAATCTGCATAGATTGAGTTCTATGATTAGTATTTTTTTGAATTCTCCTCTCGTATTTAAAAATGTGATAAATGTATTGAAAGAAAGCTTAAAACGACTATTCTCCATAATTACTTCACACTTTTCCACATCCTTTTGTATTGCCATCGGGATTTAACCTAGTAATAAGACATCAATTTTGGATGAGAAAATTAATTAATAAATTAATGGAAGCTTAACAACGAGGAAGAAGAATCAAGGAAGAGAGAAGCAAGGCACAAGAAAACACATAAATAAATAAAAGCAAAAACAAGAGGGCAAAAGAGTAAAATGAGAGGAAAGAATAAGAAAGCTTGAGAGGGGGAGAGAGAGAATCGGATGCTTAGTTAGAGGAAATGAAATGGGCCACTTTGCTCAATTTAGACTGGGGCCCACACGGAACACTTGCCTATTTAATTTCCACAATATCACTGCTATCCCACACACATCACTACTCTCTCTTTTTCTTACCGATCCTTTCCTTTTCCTCGTTGATTTTTTCAATTCTCTCTCTCTCTCTTCTTCTTCCCCGGCATGGCCGATCAGCTCACCGACGACCAGATCTCTGAGTTCAAGGAGGCCTTCAGCCTCTTCGACAAGGACGGCGATGGTCTCTTCTTTCAGATCTCTCTCTCTTTCTCTCTCTCTCTCTCTCTCTCTCTCAATTTGTTGGATCTGATTTCTGTTTTTGTTCTGGTTTTTTGGATTTGATCTCGTGAATTTTCTTGATCATCGGTTTGATCTATGATTATGGTTTCGTTTGATTCGTTGGGTTTCTTTTGTGGGTTGTGAAAGTTTTTTTTTTTTCTTTTTTCGTTTTGGCTGTTGATTGATTGATTGATTGATTTGTGGGTTTGACCTACTGAGGTTGTTGAGGAAATGGATCTTTTTGAGAAAGTTGCTGGTTTGTATGTTACGAGGGTTACGATCGGTTTTGGGTTGGGCTGACTAGGTCTTTTCATTTCTTAGATATCATGGAACTGAATGTGTTTATCTTATTAAATGTTTCATGTTTGTGCATTTCTAATATTTTGAATTTTAATTTTCTGTTACGATTTGTGTTGATATTTAGTTTTTAGGTGTTTCCACATTTAGATGGAGAATTTGACATTATTAGAAATGTTCATATCGGTCAAGGTTGATTAGGAATTGTATGAGATTTTTCCTGCAATTTATGCTTTTGACAATTAAACGTACATGGTTCTGCTATTTGGTTTTGGGGAGCTGATCATTTGGTTGTGACACTCTGAAATGGGAATTAGGAAGATATTTGTGTTAGGGTTTGGATACTAAAATGTTATTTTTGGTTTAATTTTGGTTTCCTTTGTGTGCTTGCAATTTGAAACATATTTTCGATATTTGCTGTACTGTAGGGTTAATGTCTCTAGGTTTTCTACTTTTTCGTCTGGATTATGATTTCGATTAGTATTGATTATAAGATGTTAGGTGCCCCGTTCATGTCTGTGTTGCACATGGCAGTCGTAAATTTGTGCTTATGTCTCTTTTCCTTTCGCCTTAAACATCTTAAAAGCTTAGGTTATTTTCCGGTGGCTTCACTGTGTTCGTTCTGTTTTCATTGCTGTTCAAACTGTTGCAGGCTGCATTACAACAAAGGAGCTTGGGACTGTTATGCGTTCATTGGGCCAGAACCCAACTGAGGCTGAACTCCAGGATATGATCAATGAAGTAGATGCTGATGGAAATGGTACCATTGATTTCCCTGAGTTTCTTAATCTGATGGCCCGCAAAATGAAGGATACCGATTCTGAGGAGGAGCTCAAGGAAGCTTTCCGGGTCTTTGACAAGGACCAGAATGGCTTCATTTCTGCTGCTGAGCTTCGTCACGTTATGACAAACCTTGGTGAGAAGCTGACTGATGAGGAGGTTGACGAGATGATCCGCGAAGCTGATGTTGATGGTGACGGCCAGATCAACTATGAGGAGTTCGTCAAAGTCATGATGGCCAAGTGAGGCACTCAACCAAGTCCATAAACACAAAAAGTATAAAAAAAGGGGTGAAACAGGGCAGATAAGTTTGATGAGAATTTCATTTCCCATTAGGACATCTTCCTTTTGGTGTTATTAGCTTTGGTTGAGTGTCTGTTTTCGTGTTTGCATTATTTTGTGGTACCTTTCCATATTATCTACTTGTTTGATCTGCTTCTTGTTTAGGAATTCGGTTTGTTAGTGTCTCTCATTTATGCTTGCCATTTTTATCTCTATATTTGGTATTTATGAACCTAGAACAATTGGGGAACCTGATGTTATTACTTATGGATGACTAATTTTGTTAATGTTCCAAAATTTTGTGTCAATTTATTGTTTGTATCTACTTTTCTCTCTACTCTTTTACGGATTGTCTTGTTCAACATGGTTCTTTCACTATTATCTCGTTGTTCTTGTCATATTTATTTGTCCTAAGATTTCAATAATTGGTATGCCATTTAGCTATATATGGTAGCACACTTTGCTGCTTATTGGATGAGAGTAGTTATTGACATTTGACATTGAGGTGCCTCTCCTTTTTGTTGCATCTCCCTTGTGAGAGCACATTGTTAGTTGAAGACTTAACTTTCATGTTACCTAACATTGAGTGATAACTCTCGTTGGAGTTATTGTCTTGTTGATTCCGGTGTTCTTTGTTTCAACGTGATTTCCATACCTAATCTACCTGGATCTCAAATGAAATGAAAAAGGAATGGGTGTGTTCACCACTTCACCTATGTCTCCTTTTCCGTTCTATCTTTGACATGAGCATTTTCCTTCCTTCTCTCTCTGCACCAAGTTTCAGCTAACCCAGAACCATAGGCATTCTTTGGCTTCGATGCCGGAGATAGATGTTCCTCTGTTTGTCCTTTAACTAGTGCCTTCCCATTTGTAGTCCTCATGGTCCACTAACTCGAGTCTGGCTAAGCACGTAATTTGAAGATTCTTGAACCAGCCTTAGGTGATTCGCATCAGAGACAACTCTATTTTGTTCGTTCTGTGTTTTGCCAAAGGTTGACAAGTATCCAATTCCTTAGTAGATCCTCCTTTCAAATGGTGTCAACGTGTGTTAGTCCACTTTGGAGGGCAGTGAATAGAGAAATATTCATTACTACTTGAGTGGAGTTGGAATATTTTTCTGGGTTCACATATCATTCTGCCTTTGTGGTTCGTAGTGTTTATCGAAGGTTGCATTGATCACAATTCTTGCACTGAAATGCAAGAATTGGTTTCGATTAAGACTTGGGGTTGGTTTGGCAAAAAATAGCATATAAAATATTTTGTAGAGTATACGGCATGTTTAGTATAATTAATTTTATTAAAAAAATTATTTTTTTATTATTTATTTATCACTTATCATTATAAAATTTATTAAATATATTATTTTTTATTCTCTTAAACAAGTCTTTAATAATTGCATAATAAAACTCCTGCTGTGTAGTACCGTATAGCCCATTACTGATTTGATTTTTTCTTATTATTACCAATAAACAATTTTTTTATAATGTTTTGAGTTATAATTAGTGATTTATTCACATTTAAAAAAAATTAAAAAATGCAACCTGCTGTCTTGACTTTGATTGCTTAATAAAATTTTCTATAAATTTAATCAAGATTTTACTTGTAAAAAATCACTTTCTAGTTCACGATCTAGTGTGATGAGTTATTTTGAGTTGTAGAAAAGGTACATTGCGAATAAAAATAGTAAGAATTAGAAATGAAAATAAATTATTTTCAATTTTTTTTATCAATTCAAGTTCTTTTTCAAGGAGAATTTATTATTATGAAATGGCTATCATATTCATAGTGATGGGAATAACATATGCCCTATCATTTTCTTTTCAGAGAATATTTCCTATGAATTGTTTTACAAAAGCAAAGCCTATTTCTTGGAAAGTAAATCATAAACCTATTTCTTGGAAAGTAAATCATTCTCCATTCCATTATTTTTGTGAAATCTATTTTTGAGTTCTAAGGAAAAAGAATGTGTTGCTAATAAAGTTAGTATGAATCAAATTAAAATCAAATTAAAGTTATGATTATTGATCATGAAAAATATGAGCAATGTGATAGGAATAACGTATTCCCTATGATTTTCTTTTAAGAGAATATTTCCTATGAATAATTATATATTCTACAAAAGCGAATCCAAGATGCCTAGAATCCATCTTCATGTGAATTTCCAACATCAATTTATAACTTATAAATTAATCAATATGAGTCTATAAAGGGAGGGTTATAACTTAAAAATTAACACGTAAAAGATGTAAATTAGAATATTTTTTCTAATTTGGATTGGTTTGAATATACAGAAGAAGGAAAAGAAGAGGTGAAGAGAGCAGGAGCTCCAAAGAGCGCAAAGGAAATGGTGGGAAAAAACCTCGCAAATGGAGACACGTGCGAGAGTGTTTGATGCTCTAATGCTATAAAATGCTTCTTCTCATCCTACATGCCTTCATCTTCCTCTCGGTGCTACTGTTTTCTTACATGTAACATATTGTATCTATCTCTAAATTGCTTAAAAAATGGTATGGTAGGTAGTTTTGTACGAAAGTCTAATAGCAATAACACAAAAGTTTGTGAATCATTCATCGGTAATTAAACGCCTCAAGTTTTTATTACACCAATTGATTCCTATAAGTATGTAGATGATAAATGTATAAACAATGGCAAAGTTAGGACTTGGCTAAAACGGAATCAAAACAAAGCAGATAGGATCGACTTTAGAATAAAAAGGTAGAGGATAAAACAGAGCTTGACCAATCCTCTCTAACCTCTCTTAACTCTGCCATTGTATATAAGTACTATGCATATTTAAGTAATCATCGGATTAACTATACGTTGGAAAGTACCAAAATGTATGAAAATCTAGTTCTGATAACAAAATACAATTTTTGGCAAATTACACCATAAATCCCCCAAAGCAAGTGGGTGAGACATCTTTGAGTGTCATAAGTTGTAGAAACTTCATGGAGAGGTAGGAAGTGAACAAAACTTGTGTAAAATTCTTCGCCCTTGTCTTGTCACTAAGAACTTTGTGTTCTTCTAATCTCCTACCAATTTTCTCATTGAAAATCAGTTGTCGATCCATGACCTGATCATACAAGGTTAGTTTCTTCAATAATTTTGTGAGAGTCAAAATGTTGAAACTAGTGTGCATTTTAGGTAGAGAGGTAAAAAGAATGATTAATGGATTAAAGATTTTTTAGCACAAATACAAGAGGATAAAAAAAAAAGAATTAGCAAAGAGGATTTATAGTTGTTATATCAATGCCTACATCCATTATCTACTCCTTGCTCGATCTTACATGTCTTATACCAGTGACGATACTATTGAACCAAAAATGTTCATACATAAATTTTGATGATCTGCAAACATGAAAGAAGAAGAACGCAAACATTGCGCATGCAGAAGACACTAACATATGGAACAAATCAGTTGAACACGCAACTTTCTAAGCAACACATGTAACATGCCTTGTTACCAAAACAAAAATCAAAATAGAAGCAATCAATGGCAGTTGTGCACACAACAAGACTTGGGCACACAAGTGTTATATAGTGTACGCAAAGGCCAAAGTAAAACACACAACGTACTCTAGAGAAAAATCAAAATACAAACATAAGCAAACTAGAGAATCGATGATAAGGTAATTTACTCACTAAATAGCTCTTACGCACTTAACCTGTGATTGTGCACGTAACAGATGGTTATGCATGCAAGAAAAGAAAGCAATGAAGCGTATCAAGATAGCCTGGCAATCTCCATGAGCAATGTACGCTAAGCATTTAGTTGCGCATGCAAAGCTTGACCAGATAGAACATTGTTGAGCACGCAACAAAGAGTTATGCATGCAAGAAAAAGTTGTAGAAAGTGCAAAAGGCTTTTAAGAATTGATTGACACATCAAATACAAAATTCAAATTTTCCAATACTATGTGCCAAATGTTGTGAAGAGCACACAAGGTACAAAAGAGAATTGCACAAGCAACAATTGGTTATGTATGCAACCTTGCAAATCCATCTCTTTATTTCACTACTCATTTTCACAACTAATCTTTTTTTTTTCTCTCACTAAAACCTTGCAAATCCACCTCTTTATTTCACTAATCATTTTTCACTATTCAATTTCATCTCTTTCTCATAAAAATTTGCAAAACATCCATAAAAAATGTGCAAAGTTGCAGACTTGTTGATATCTGGTCATAAAGTACTTAGTATGCAATCTAAGCATGTAAGACAGGAGCAATGCGCATAAAAGGCTATGCAGTGCACGTAGAAGTGTTGATCCAGAAAGCAGAAAGTGTCAAACATTGATCTACACATGCATAAGATATGCTACACACGTAGTCGGGCAAGTGGTCAGACGAGTTGAGTGTTTGAGATATCAAACACGTAGAACGGTGCAGTAAGGTGCGTAGAAGAGAAAAGGTGCAATCTTTGAAGAGACATTCTACACACATAGAAAAGAGTTCTATGCATGTAACGGAGTCCTAGAATATTGACAAATTCAAGAAGCTCACCGGGAATTTAAATTTGAATATGCTCTGACACAAGTCACGTGAAGAATCAACGATTCAATCTTGAATATCTGACAATGCACGTAGAAGGAGGAGCTATGAACATAGAAAGCCACTGGGTGAAAATTACATATTCTGAAATTCAAATCAATACACACAGAACATGATACAATGCACGTAGAGCATAAGTCTACGCATGTAGAAAGAAAGCTAAACACGTGGATGTTGATCCATACAAAGCCGAGACCACTGAAGTTCATGCAATGTATGTAGAATGGCTATCAACGCATGAAGAATTCAATTGGAAAAAGGTAATACACATGTAGATGGTAGCTACACACGTACTAAAGGGTTACGTCATTATTGGACAGAATTTCTATTTGTTTCACAATGGCTACTTCGAGGCTCCAACGGCTATATTTTTACTAATGGTTGTAAATAACGTCCTAGAGCAGAATGCGAAAAAGAGATATCTTTGCCAAGACTTGCTATTTGTTTTATCTCTCATTTATACATTTCTAACCCATTTGAGCTATTTAGTTGCTATCACATTTTTTGGTTTGTGTGAGCTCAACTTTGCTATACTTTTGGGTTGATTTTTGTATCAAGAAACGTTGTTTGCTTGGGGTACATAGATTTTCTTGTTGAGCCTTAGAAAAACGAGAGTGGTTGCTAGTTAGCCTTAGAAAACTAGTGGGCAACAGTTTTTTAGTTAAGCCCTCAAAAATTAGAGGTTTACTTTGTTTGTTTCGTCCTGAAAATAAGTGGTAACTGTTTTCTAGTTGAGCCCAAAAAAACTAGGGAAACGGTTTGCTAGTTGAGCCAGTAAAAACTAGTAGTTTGGTTTGCTTATTTTGTAAAACAATGTGTAACGGTTTGTTTCTTGAGCCCACAAAACAAGTGGTATAAACGGTTTGCCTCCACCCCGTAAGAGATGAGTTAGTAGATTGAAATTCTCTAATGGAATAGAGGAGTTGATGTAGATCAAGAGGACCGAACCACTATAAATTGAGGTTTTATTTTCTCTCTCCATTACTCTCTCTACTTTACTTTATATTATTTTATATTTGGATTATCTTGTTTGTGAATTGGTGGTTTTATTGCTTCCACATTTATACTTTGATTTTACTTGTATAAAGCTTTGTTATTTTCTTTAACTTGTAAAAGTTTTCAACAAATTTTTTAAATCTCTAAAACTCTCCTCTTGGAATGTCATTGTTCATTGGGACCGAAATACTTACATTTCTCTGCAACCGTCTTATTTATTTCTCTCTTCATTGCTTTTCACAATATGGTGGATGGAAAATCTCTTCCCAAACGGCGTGGAAGGAAACCTCACAAACTGAAGCATCTCACTTCCATTCCTCATGTTCTCGCTCCTTCTTCTCCTAAAGACATCGAACTCGCCATTGTCTACAAGAGAAAAGGAGGAAGACCGAGGAAAAATCTAGAAAATGCTCTTCAAACCTCTAGGCCTAAACTAGACTCTTCCTCCAAGCCAAAACCATCTTCGATCATTAAACCAAAACCACCCTCTCTAAAAACTCTTCCTCACTCATCAAAACCAACTACTTACTGATTCAATTGACACTGATGAATAGTACAATTAGGACACTGAAGTAGTAGTCACTTTTATTGTCAAGAAGGAAACTCTCCTCGACAATGATATATTTGCAGCCCCTCTAAGTTCTGGCATTTACGCTCTCATCAACTCTTTGCAAGAGCAGAATGCTCCTCTAGGTGAGCGTCTATGCAAGCTAGAAGTAGAAGTTTTAAAGCTCAAAGTGATTGCAAAAATATTTGGATAGCTTCATCTAGCCACAGGATCAACATTTTGTATCTTTCACTTAGATACATTTTACTCTAACAAGTTGTTTGGCCATATTTTGCCTTGTGTACATGTTCAGATAGAATGGATAAAATAGAGTTTGTCTGCCTATTATTTGATCTTTATTTGCTTATATGTGATGTTATTTATCTCGTAACCCTTTATTGATTATGACAAAAAGGTAGTGTAGGATTGGACATATGATAATCTTGATAAATTGTGTGTGTTAAATTATTGCTTAAAACTTTGCTTGACAACTGATTTGATAAAAAAAGGAGAAAATGTGTGATAAAATATTGCTTAAAACTTTGCTTGTGTGTGATTAAAAACAAATTAGATAAAATTTTGATTCTTATACTAACCACAAAGACACGGTCAAAACCTTGATCCATTTTGTCATCAAAAAGGCGGAGAATATTGAACTCAAATGGTTCATACTTGAATTTTGATAATGTGAAAACATGAAAGAAGAATAAAAAGAAGAACAGAAACATTGCACACGCAAAATAAATTAATGTACAAAACAAATCAGTTGAACACACAACTTTCCAAGCAACGCATGTAACATGCCTTGTTACCAAAACAGAAATCAAAACAGAAGCAATCAAATTATGGCAGTTGTGCACCCAAGTGTTATATAGCGCACGCAAAGGCCAAATTAACGCACATAACATGCTCTAGAGAAAAATCAGAATGCAAACAAAAGCAAACTAGAGAATCAATGATACGGTAACTTACGCACTTAATAGCTCTTATGCACTTAACCTTTGATTGTGCACGTAACAGATGGTTGCGCACTCAAGAAAACAAAGCAATGAAGTGTACACAAGATAGCCTAGCAATCTCCATGATCAACGTACACTAAGCATTTAGCTATGCATGCAAAGCTTGAGCAGATAAAACATTGCTAAGCAAACAGAATTGTTGAGCACAGAACCAAGAGTTATGCACATAAGGAAAAGCTGTAGAAAATGCAACAGGCTTTTAAGAATTGATTGACACATAAGGTACAAGCTTCAAATTTTCCAATCATTTCTATGTGTCAAATGTTGTGAAGAATACGCAATATACAAAAGAGGATTGCGCATGTAACAACTAGTCACGTACGCAATAGAAGAATGAAGCCAATGGAGAAAGCTCTCGAGAATACTAAAAATAGTGTTTTACACACTTTACTTCAGAAGTTAGGCACACTACTAAGCATTAGAAAAATTGTTATGCAGGCAAGCGCTAAGTCATACACACAATGGTTCGTAAAGTACACCAAAAGGTGATTAACGTACACAAAAGCTGTTATGAAAAAAAAACTACAAGCTAAAACTCTTTCCACAACGGTTAATATAGATCTTGGGGGCTAAAAATTGTGTGTTACTCATTTTAAGTTGTTAGAGTCTATGAGGATCGTGAAACCTATTGAGGAGATTAGCTTAAAGACCCTCCACACCACCACTTCTACCTTCACCAAGCACAGACACTTGAGCAACTCGCTCCAGTGGATCCTACCATCATTACCTCTATTAGTCGAGTTCAGTAGAATTTGTAGATGATTGAGGAGATGGTGAGAAGACTTAATAATGAGGAGGGACTCAGAGGAGATGAGAATATTGGAGACATGGCCTTAAGTTTGAGTAATAATGATTATGAGGTGGAGACTAGAGAAGAGACTCATAGAGAGCCCAAGAAGGAGTCTAGTCATGGTGATGATAATGATGGGAGGGATTCTAGTGGAGATATTATCGAGACCACGGGATTTGAGATTGTTCCCTACTGCGCTTCCAAGTGACTTCACCATTGCCTTGTATCGAAATCTCTTTTGCATTTTACATCTTTCACTTCATTGTATATATTTTTGGACATATGTATGACTTGTTTACCTTTATTATTTGGATATTTGATGATTATATGACATATCGATGCTTCTTATCCATTTTGATTATCATTATACTTTTATCTTTTATTCCTTTATTGATTATGACAAAAATGGGAGCAAAATGGACTGGAGTTTGCAAATTTCACTAACTCATAGTTTCTGCTCTTAAAACTTGCTAACAATGCTTTAAATTATTTGAAATTGAATAAATTGGTGTGAATGAACATTGATGAACTTAAGACTCTACATGATCATGTTTTCTGCAAGAAAAAAAAAGGCATGAATGAGTCAATAAACATTTTCTGCAATCAAAACACTACAATGATCATGTTTTCTGAAAAAAGAGGAAGATTCTGTCGACATGATCCAGTCGTAACAAACAAAAATTCATGTGATTTTGGTTCTCTTGACAAAGAGAGCTTACAAAGTATGAAGTCAAAAAAGTTAGACCAACAAAACCCTCTTAAAAAAATTTAAGGACTTGTTTGGCGCCCATTATATTTTAGTATGCTACGTATTTTGTGTATAACTAGTTTTATTTTCGGATGTTATCTCGGATACTATGAATCTATTTTTTATAAATTCAAATACACATTTGATACATATCATTTTAAGAAAAAATTTAATATATTAAATTTGATATTTTATTATTCTATATTCTTATTAATACTGTAAAATCAATTACAATCCCATTAAAAAAATAAAATTGCAATAAAAAGGGAAATTACAATCAAAAATTCGGTTACACTTATTGTAATTAATATTTTGGCCAAAAATGGTAATTAATATGATGTCAAAATTTTGTATTATTTATTTTAGAGGAAATTACACTCCATGTCGGTTCTTGTCATTTCAATTTCACATATGCAACATAAGGGATTATATTTTTTGCTATGGAACAGTCACGTTTTTAATTTTACTAATGCCACAATATTTATACTTTTTTCCTGTTTCTCTCTCCTCAAACCCACACTCTCTCTTCCTCTCTCCTTCTCCCACTTTCTCCGTTCCTCCTCTCTATCTGTCGTCATGATTTGAAATCGATATACATCGTCATGACGATTGGCCATTCTTCACCATCGTGACGCAAGCTTAATGTATGTCACGACTCATTCCCAGGACCATGACCGACGTACGAGGTGAACCGTCTATGGGAGCCCGACTCATCTCGCACAAGCCTCCATATACAGAACTATTACCCAAAATAATATTTAATGAAATATGATAAAAACCAATTAAAGGTTTAAACATCATTTATTAAAACAAAATGTAATATAAATTCGTGTGGAAATAATTTCAAATTAAACATTTGAAATACAAAAACAATAACAAAAACTAAAACAAATCTCACAGGAAACCCGATGTGGAGCCTCTACTAATCATACAAACGGGGCCCCGATCAAAAGGGCACTAGCCGCAACATTAGGATACATCACTAAGCATCAAATGCCAACGATCATAATCCACCAGAGTCATCTGCACGATGATAATAATAGGGACAAAACAAACAAAGAAAAGGGGGTCAAACCCAGTGAGGGAAAGCACTCCAGATTACCTGATACGTGCCTCACAAGGACTGTTTTGAAAATAGTTCGAAAATACCACATGCAAATATAGTCAATATATACATATATATACACGCTACATACATAGCAGCAGTTCAAAACTCTTTCGAAATCGTTCGCAACCAAAGCAAACAACATACACAAAATCATTCTTGAGTTAATCAAAATCTTTCATGAATATTTCTAAAATCTTTCCAATATTTCTTCAAAGCTAATGTGTTTTCAATAACAAAACAAAATGTTTCAGAACTGTTTTATCTTATCGAGGATTTTAAAATAAAACATTTTTAAGGTTATGCCAAAAGTCCAGAATAAAAGTCAAAACTCTTTCAAACCTTTGTTGAAAGTTTCGAATCAGAATTCAAAAAACCTTTCTAGATTTACTAGAAATTCTAAAGTCAAAGTTTGCCACATAGGCATAACAAAATCCTTTTAGATTCAAAATCTGAGTCAAAACATATAACGCAGATCCGGGACCAAAGCAAGCATGATGTGGACTTCGCCACCAATCACTAGACATAAACAAACGCGATGTGGACTCTGCCACCAATCACGAAAAGTGTGGACCAGCCATAGTGTGATGAGAA
>CAODLS010803049.1:0-15500 GCA_948243855.1 Flueggea neowawraea | reverse complement strand
TTTTGTAAAGACCCAGATGAGAGTCAGACAATTTGTATATTAGTTCAAAAAAGTTAACACAAGTTGTCTAGAATTTGGAGCTTACTTATTGTAAATCACATCTCATCACATCTCTCCATGATATAGGATATTACAATATACCATAGGTAGCAACTCATCTCCTACTTTGATTTAAGCAATGTCTGTTGAAAACTTCATTATTTCATAGAAACAACTTTTTTTTTGTTACTGTTGATATGTCTTTTTTGACCTTTTAAGTCATTTTTTAATTATTTTGTTGGAAGTTGTTATTTTCAGAGATGTCAGAAAAAGGATATTGTAATAACTTGATTTTTTTTAACTATTTTTTCGGTAAATTTTCGTGGAAATTTTTTTCAAATTAATTATTTTGATTTATTAATTTTAATTTGAAATATTATTAAATTAATTAATAATATTTTTGGAGTGTTAATATTTTTTTTTGTGTTAATATGATTTTTGAGGTGTATTGTGAAATTAAATTAAGTGAAAATTGGTTGGAAATGGAAAAAGAAAGAAAAATTGGAAGAAAATAAAATAGAAAACGAACTATAGGTCGTCTGTCGTTGATTCCAAACGACATGTCGTTCGTTTCGTGTGTTAGTTGTCGTTTACGCACGTTATCTGGCAATTCGTCGCCTGCGTTATGGGTTGTTTACGCACGTTATCTGGCAATTTGTTGCGTGTGTTATGGTCCTTTACGCACGTAATCGTTTCATTTTTTCAACAGTAACCAAAACGACTTGTCGTTTGGTCCGGTTTATTTTTAAAAAAACACAGCAGCAGTTTCTTTCTTCTTCTTCTTCTTCGTTTCGTTCGTCTTCAACCGAAACAAGCTCTCTCTCTCATCTTTCTCTCTCTAACCATCTGACTTTCTCTCTCGTCTCTCTCTCCTCTTTTCTTGGTTTATTTCTTGCGTTTTTGTTGAGAGAACCGAACGGGATTTTCTAATTTTGGGGGGGATTTTGGATGGTTTTCGGACGAATTTTTATGGGGAGAGTGAGTAGAACATGAATCTAGCTTAGAAATTGATGATTTGTGGATTTTTGATGAAAAGGCAATTCGGTCCGAATTCGGTTTGGATCATTTGGCTCGGTTTTTGGATGAACCGATGATAGATTTGGAATCCTTGGATGATTTTGAGTTGAATGTTATGGTTGAAAACGTTGGGTTATGCTTGGCTCGGGATTAGGAACTAATTGATGTTGTTTTGTAACGAAAGGACTAAAAGTGAAATTTGTCATATTTTGAATATTTGGAGGACTAAAACTGATATTTGACATTTAGGGACTGAATTGGAATTTTGCATAATGAAAAATTGTAATTTTGAAGAACTTTGGGTAAAATAGTAATTTTGGAGAAAATTGAGTTTTTAATTATAAATTAAGTTATTTGGAGGATTTAATTATAAATTCTAAAAGTTTTGGTTTAATTATTAATTTCTGAAATTTTTGGAAATTAATAATTAATTTTCGAGGTTTTAGGGACTAAAGTATAATTTTACGAAAGTCGGGGACTAATTCGTAATTTTACACTAATTTTGATTTTTGGGACGAGAGTGTTAGATCTTCGACCGAAATGGGTTTTCGGCCGTCGTTTGAACATTTAAATTTGCATATGCATGTGCACGCATTTCAGTGCAACCACAATACCAGCATTCTATTTTTGATTCTGCTTTAATAATTGTTTCAGTTTCGTATTCCAGTCAGCGACGTTGACAAGCCTCCAGTGGAGCTTGAAGGGGCCATTTAGCTTGGATTTCCAAGTGAGTGAAATGGCAGCTTCAGACACATAGGTTGTGTCTCCAAAGCTATATTGTTTTTGCTGTGTCCGAACCTTTGCATGTAATCAGAAATTACTAAAGGATCGAAAAAATTCTAAAAGATGTATGTATGAAACCTTTGTTGAGAAATTGGATTTTTCCTCTGGAAAATTTCAATGTTATTTGAAAATAAATATTATGATTTAATATTTATTTCGGATTTGGGAATAAATCTTTTGTACGAATTTTTGATATGATTTGTAAGAAATGCTTTGTTGGAATTTAAGAATAAATTTCGGAACAAGTATTAGTTTTTGAAATTAAATGGAAATTTAAGAATAAATACTATTTTTAGTATTTTGATACATTTTCACTGATAAATGTTTCAGTTTGAACGTTTGTCATATTTAGTAAACAATATGTATATTTGGTATGTTACATGATTTGATATTTTTAAATAAATATCTGCATATGTTTTTTATGAAAATACTTGGATATGGGACACCTTTGTTACGGGGTGAACGTAACCTTTGGTATACCAATGCATATGATAGCCTAGCTATCGGGGCAGGCGATCGCCATGTTGTCTTAATCAGACACATGATTAAATTATGGATATGTGGCAGAGATCCACATATATGTTTAGTGGCAGAGCCCACATATGAGCTAGTGGCAGAGCCCACATATGAGCTAGTGGCATAGTCCACATTTGAGATAGACAGTGGTCCCATGTCTGTTTGTTTTGATACAAGTTTTTAGGAGTCTGTGATTTGCTCATTTCCCCGTAATATACTGTTCTGTATTCTGACAAGGTATATATAGCTGCAGCACGAGGTTTGCAATGCTCGCAGATGTGCTTAGATTAGTATCTACTTTGTTACAACTATGAGACCCTTAAGGTGGACAAAGTACTATTTAGAGCCCTAAGGCTGTCAGCTGTTAGCCCTTTTGAGTCGGGTACCATTTGGACTCCTAAGGTTGCTAGTTTATTTTGATCTGATCAAGTCAGAAAATTTCTAATATAATACGGGCATATGATCATTGATAATCAACTCTAGATATCATGTGGTATGATATCTGCATAGCATGATTTGTGGCTTTGAAAATATTTTCGATTTGATACAAAAGTTGAATGTTTGACTATGATAGCGTTTTCATTTTATTCTAAATGATGAACTTTAGCATGAATGCATGTAAAGAGTTTTTGCACGTTTTAGTACTTACGACTTGAAAATAAGTATTTTTGTACATCTCTGTTATTGATGTGATTGTGAAGAATTTTGAAACTACTATTTGGTCTCTAGCATGTATACGTATATATATGCTTATATCTGCGTGCAGTATTTTTAAACGTTTTTAAACTGTTTTTCGTGAGGCCTAAAGCCGCTCTGAAATGTCGTTTCCTCACTAAGGGATCTTACCCCTTCCTTTTTGTGTTTTCTTCTGTATTCTAAATTGCAGGTGATTTTGGTTGATTGGGGGTTTTCAGCATTCAATATCTGGTGAGACATTTTATTAGCTTTAGTTAGTGCCCTTTTGTTCGGGCCCCGTTTGTATAACTTGTTAAATGCTCCATACCGTATTCCTGTGGGATTTGTTTTGTTTTTGTTAATGTTTTAGACATTTCAAATATTATAATTTGAAATCATTTCTGCAATTTATATTATGTATGTTTTGTTTTTAATTTATAAAGATTAAATATTTATGTGTTTATCATATTTCTTTAAATATGATTATTGTGTAAATGTTCTGTTCTATGAGGCTTGTGCGGGATGAGTTGGGCTCCCATAGACGGTTCACTTTGTACACCGGTCATGGTCCCGGGAATGAGTCGTGACAATATTGATAACATATAATATAAAATATACACAACCTGTTTGTTTGGCGATTTATCATGTAACATATTTGAGCTTTTAGAAAATATTTTAGTATCTGAAATATTATTATTATCCTTATTTTCTGTGACTTCTTAGTTACATAACTTTTAAGAAAGAATAAAATTCATATTTACCTAACTTCATATAAAACATAAATTTATATCATCTTTTATTTTTACTATTTCAAAAACCACATTATCTAATAAATACTATATATTATATGCAAAACACGTTACTCTCCAAATGAGCACTAATTGTTAAATGAAAGACAGAAATGTAAGAGAGACGCATCGAATGAGTGGTTGACTAATATTTTGTTGAGAAGTTTCTAGATTTTTTAACCCGTATCCACTATCCCAAGTAAAGTCTTTAGAAAAAAGACACGTTGACCTATTTAAAATAGTTTCTTATTTAATAATAGAAATTTTTGGCTCCTCTTATTGCATGTCCCTTAAATTCATCAAACGTGTCAACACATAACATATATATTAATAGATTTTAATTTGAACAAAAAAGTGAATTAAAAATTTAATTTTAAGATCTATTAATTTACATATTACGTGATAATATATTTGATATATGTGTAGAGAGATATATTAAGGATAGTCAAAAATTTTACTTAATAATATATAATGATAACAAAAAGTTGGAAAATAACTTAGGCCCTCAAATGGCGAAAGTCGTAAAAAACCGGACAAATAACACTGGCGTGAAGGTAGTTGAAAAGGGCAATTCCGTATTGTTTTACCATTAATTAGTACAAGAAATTCATGTCTATTTTTTTTCTTATTTGTAAAAATGACCTTAATATATTTAGGGTTATTTAGTTTAAGATTTTTTTTTTATTTTTAAAAATCTATAAAAATAGAAAAATAAAAAATATATTAATAAATATTTTTTATTAGCAAACATATTTTTTAAATGATGAATAAATTCTAAATAATATTCTTGAAAAAATTCATAAAAAATTAACTTTGTATGTAAGTTAGTTGATTTTTTTAATAAAAAATTCACATCATACAAAATTAATCATCGTAGAAATATTTTTTTAATTTAGTTAATTTGTTTAATAAATAAAAGTCATGTAATAAAAAATTAATTTGTTATAAAAAATTAGTTTCTTTTATAAGTTAGTTAATGTTTTTTAATGAATAAAAACCACGTCACAAAATATTTACACATTAAATACAAAGTCAGCGAAGTGGATGAAAAAAATTAGCCCCAAACTAACTGATATCGCAATTGTTATAATAGTTAAAGTTCATTTTTTCTAAAACAAGATTGAAAGTTTGTGATATTTTTATTAATTTGACCAAATTTCATGTTTTTTAATTTATTTATCCTTTTGATGGTAAACCCAACTCAGTAATAATATACGATGGTAATAATAAGATTAACAAAAGTCAAGTGTCAATCAATTAAAGAGCCAATAAAATGCCACTTATCATAAAATTAAAATAACACTTGTTGCCACAAGGGGCTGAATCTGGCGGTAATCACTTAATATTTACAAGTAGATGTTCCAAATTTGAATTTTGATGAAGGTAAATAATAAAATAATTGATTTAGACTTTGTCTACCTTCTTTAGTACTGGGCATTTTGGCCCAGCCTGACCCTTTTTCAGTAATTTCTTGGCCAACGGCTCGGCCTGAATATTTATATTATATATGTTTTTAATATTATATATATATATAATATATATTATATTAATATTAATTTGATGTATTATGTGCTATAAATTAGTAAAAATGATGTATTTACATGATAAAATATATGTTAAATTATATTTTGATAAAAAAATATAAAATATAAAAAAATTAAAAAATATAGGCCCGCGGGAAGGCCCGAAGGACCGGGCTGAAAAAACCTCTAGCCACAGCCCGGCCCGATGCCAAGTACTAACCCCCTTACCTTTAAAAAAAAGTGACACTTATTAAAAACTGAAGAAAACTACCTAATTATTATATATATATATATATATATATTAATTTTCCCCAATTTGCATAATATATTTGTATGTTTGAAATCAATTATCAATTGTTTTTAAAGAGAAATCAGTCATTATCAAGCACTAAGAAAATAACAAATTGCATAGCATTATCAAAGTCCACTTAGGATATACTTTCGGCAACGATAGACAATGTCGACCTACTCTTCTTTTAAAAGCTAGTTAACCTCCAATAAAATAAAAAAAAAAAACAGAAAGGAAAAACAATCACGGGTTTTTGGCTAATTCGTTAATTAGTTTTCGGGTTAAGGGATTGCTTGTTTTAGATAAATCTAGCTCGCAGTTTGCAAAAAATATGTTGTGATCGGTAATTTTTTAATACATCGAGGTAGATTGAAATATTGTGAGTAATTTTTTTTTAAAAAAATGAAATGGTGATTTTTTTTCCAAGTTGTAAATGAAAAACTTACCTGTGTACAAATGAAGAGTCTTTGTTGCATGACCACACAGAACAAATTAGTATATGCTCTTGCGCGTTACACCGTGTTGTTAAAAATAAATTTTAATTTAATTTTTTATTTATTTTGTTGGAAAAAGCGGTCAACCCATGAAAGGTAAACCGAACTCAATCAGTCAATGTGTGAACCGGAATGATGGACCGAGATCGATTGGCAAACCCAATTGAATTAGGAATGACATGAGCCCATTAAGCCCATTTTAGGGTCTATATAAGCAGCTTTGCTCCTTCCATTCTCATTGACTCCAACACACACACAACACAAGAGAGAAGAGGGATATCCTATCAATGGGAGAGAGCAAGGTCGAGGCCTCTTGGTCTCGAGTCCTGCACAGATTCACGTGACATCTAGACTGAGAATCATACGAGCATTCTCGTCGACAACCCGATCGTGGTTTGCTTACTTCGCTGGATTAGAGGTATGTAACTTGAACCGTCTATTAGACTTTTTATTAGTTAAATGGTCTAGAATTTTCTTCATTGGTTTTAGAGCAGACATGATTTTTTCAATATGTTTATAAGATATTGTTGGTCTCTGTCTAGGATGCCTACTATGATTTTGTAGTATTTAACTTTCTGTCTCGAACGTTGTTTTTTGTTCGAGTTCATTTGGAGTCGAATTCTGAAAGTTGGATTTTTGAGATTTCGACAAAAGATTTGAGATCAGCGACCTAAAGACGTTAACTGCCAAAATTTTGTTTTGAAATTCCATCAGAAAGGTCGTCAAATTGTCGAAAATTCGATCGAAAAATACTGAGTGAGGCAATACAGATGAATTTGTTCATATGGTCAATGGGGCGACGTGGCTCGTTCCTATTGGTGGCACACGGACCACTCATAGAGCTACATATGGCATAGTAAAAAATGGGCGAATAAAAACCCAACACGTGTCATACACGAATGTAGTGTCGGTAGAACGTGGACCAATCAAAATGCAAATGCCACGGCAAACCAAAACGATGACATGTATCATCGGTAACTGAGTGTCGATAACCAATCATAGTCTGACACGTGTCAATGATGAAACGTGTTCCAATCGTATGTCAACAAGTGGCGGCATCTGAAGTTGAAACGTGGCGTCGTGTGGAACAAAAATGTGGCATCTTTGGAGTTGACACGTGGCCTCACGCGACTACGATAAGTGAGCATCTGTCGTAGCGCGTGGAAACGTGTGCCACATTTTTGGCTAAATTAAAATTTTTATTTTCTAAAATTTTTGGTTTATTTTTTGCAATTGTTTAAGTTTCAGAACTATTTTTCCCAATTTGTTGGAGTATTAAAAAAATTGTTTAAAATTGTGAAAACTGTATTTTCTACCAAGAATTATTTTAGAAATTATTTTTCAAAACAATTTCTTTTAAAAAAGATGTGAAATGGCTCTCATTTAAATAATTGGAATAAGATTCTAATTATTTGGGAATACGCGAGTATGTATATACTCGTTATATTTGTAATTTATTACAAATAATCAAATGAGGTGAAATCATATTGCATTTGACATAGTGCAAATTAAGAGTGAATATTTGCACGACTCCCAAAGAGAGTATTTTGGGATGGTGGTGGTCGTAAATGGAAGATATAATTGTGTGTTATGAGCACGTTGGTGATGAAGGTTGTTTACTTCATAAAATATTGTAATACTTATCACCGGTATTGATTAAGTCAATGGTCCATTCTAGAATTTCATAGAATTGTGATCCCTTAAGTGTCGAGGAAAGTCACTTAGAGATTCTAGAAATTAAAAACGTTTTAAGATTGGTATGTCCAAAATTACACCATGATCGTAAAGAGAGATCGTGAGAAGTGGGAGACTCACTTTAAGGTCTTATGGATTATAAAATTCTAGATAAGTTGGTACGACTATTTATAAATTCTATTATAACATGTTGGATTGTGATCTAACATGGATTCTCCTAAGTTATGTGGACTTTAAAAGTGAATCCAAACAATTATTATTTACTGTCTATAAAATTAAATATGGTATAGTTAATTATTAAGACCGAGATGGTAAATGTACACCCAATGTACATTTCGATTCAAAGCTTAATATGAGGCTATGCTAGTTTAATTTCTGGTGGGATAGTAAATATATGTGTATTGCTATATGAATTACTTGTGTGCAATTATGTCTTATTATTTGTCAAGCTTATTTATGATATTCACTACTTGTAAAGTCAATTGATGCCAAGCCATACGAGAATGTATGGAAGATATGGAAGTTAGAAAATTCCAAATTCAAAGAGGAGTAGAAAACCACTCAACACATTTTGGACCAAATTGTCTGTAAGATATAGAAGTTAAAAAACTTTATTACGTCCATCATCTTGTTAGTGTAAAGAATGATGTAATCACTTGCCTAATTTACAAGTATCAAGGTACAATGCTTTGCAAATTGCATTTAAGGAGTAGTTAGTTGGTGTGGCACTAACTAGAGCTCGTGGTCTTTGACCATTTATGATGATACTTGTTACAAATGACCTAATCATGTGAGTAGAGGCAAAATGGCTTATATGATTAGAGAGCTAATGATATTGGTCATAGATTGATCAAAGACAAAGCCCAAAGTTGTTATCCACTTCTCACCTGGAAGTTAGGAGCAAATCGAGTTGCACCTAATCCATGCTTATCTCATACATGAAATCGTGAGGAATTCGATAATATCTTATTCTATTGGATAAATTCCAATACAAAGGTAAGAAAAAAGGTATAAGAACCTAAGTCCTTAATAAGTGAGAGACTAGACATATTTTTGAGGAAATATTTGAACATGAATAATGTCAACATTTTGTGAGTAAAATGTTAACTACCAAAGGCGCACAATATGTGAGACGATGCACCTTAAGGGTATGTTGCTCAAACTCATGTAAGTGAGAAGATTAACCTTGTTCGATGTTCTCTATTGAATTTCATCATTAGTAGATGGTTAATTCAATCTTAAGGATCCTCACAATGAAGTTATGACGTGAATTCATTAAGTTTCAACTAGTCCAAGCAAGGAACACGTTGAGTATACAATGAACAACTCGAAACCGGGAGTTTAAGGATTTGACATATGCAAATTAGATTTGTACAAGAGCCAAAACCCTTTCTTACAATAAATTTTGTCGAGGTTTTATTGAAGTTTGCCTTCAATTTATATTCTAACAACAACGATATTTGTTAGACCGTGTTTGAGTGGATATCTACTTTGTTACTAAAAGTGGTTTCATAGTTAAGGTAAAGAACTTGTCTAATGAAAGTTCTAGTTTTCATTTGTTGTTACTTCACGTAATCATGAAGGATTATGTGAAGTTAATGCACGTAACTCAACCACATTGGCAAAATCGAGCACGTCGATTAGCGCAAATGGGAGTATTAGGCAATTGTGTAAGTACAAGTTATCTAATTGCGAGCATTGCATTTATAGAATACTAGAGAGAAAACCATTTCAAAAGGCACTTTGACCTAAAGTACCATTTGTTGTGAATCCATTTTTTATGTTTGACGTCAAAAGAATGAGAGGGCAAGGCTGGGGCTTACTACTTCATCACTTATGTACACATGATTTTATAAAGTGCAATCATATTTATTTGATTTCTCATAAGTAAGAATGGAGAGGTTAGCTCTTACTTCTTGTAAAGTCAAGATGAGAATCAAATAAAACTTTGTAGATCGACTAGGCTTGTAAACATCTAGAAGATGAGTCCAAAGCTTTGTGTGATGAAAGGGAAGTGAACATAAGTTGTTCATTCCTACACTCCATAAATAATATGTATAGCAGAAAGGAGAAATGAAAATCTCTTTAATATGGTGAGAACTATGATGGAAAAAGCCATAACGTTCAAAAATCATATACCCTCTGAGTCTGTTACTTATAAATCTCATAGGCTGTGGATAAGTCGTATGCATGACCTAAACCACTTGAAACCAAGAGATATATCGCCAATATCCACGATTCTTTTTTCAATAACAATGAAAATGCTTAAGGTTTTAGATGCCTAGCTGTGTCAAAATGATACATTAATCGTGAGACAACAAGAATTGGAAAAGTAACAAGTTATAAGAAGTCACATTCCTAGGAAACAGATTTCTTAATAGGGATAAAGTGAAAAATGATTTTACTTTACTTTAGATTCAGGAACTAAGGCCCTCAGGATCACTCCATCTGGTTGAGAGAATTCTTGAGGAGGATGAGGAATGAGGAAGCAAGTTGGTTTATGTAAATTAGTAAATTACATCCTTGAGTTTAAAAATCTAAAGAGATCGATCCAAGTAATTGTTATCTCTTTCTTCGAAAGGGATACATCGAAAAATTCTTGGAGCGATTTAACTTTTATCTCATCTACCTCAAACGTGTGTGAATGTTTCCGATCCTAACTTGAGTGGGAGCAAAATTCCTATTTTTCAGTGAGAGTAGGAAACTTGATCATAGTAGAGTTCTTGTATGGTGCTTGAACTCAGTGGGAGCATTTTGAAAATTTGTAAGTCTAAAAGGGATAAAGTCTCATGATGACATTTTTCAATAAATGAATCGATCGTGATCCTTTTAGTAGCCCACAAGTCAATAATAAACCTGCGAGTATGTTAGAGGTTCTCTCATCCCAGTGTAACTTATATGGATTAATGTAATAGAAGTGCAAATGACATTTGAGATTGAACCATGTTTAAGAACTGGTTAATCTACCCAAAGGGCGAGCACCCATCGGAGATTAGTGGATATGTGAGCGATAAATCGAGTAAGAAATCGATAATCGCTAAAGAGATTTAATCAACAAGATTGGAAAAGTCCAACTTGTTGAAAGATTTACCTTAATCATATAGACTTTGACATTTGGGCTAGTCTATATCTCGACCTAAATCAATGATATGGAGACTTATTTTCTCAATAGAGAATTTGGAAAAGAGACCTATATGGTTTAATCTAATGGTCTCATTGTCCAATGTAAGACCTTAGTCAATCTTCGAGAGAATGGTATACTCATTTACATTGTGATAATACTATGTATTTAAAGGTGAATCTTGTCATTCTTATATTGTGAGAACATCACACTTGTAGCTGGAACTGGTCTAGTGCACTTGAATGACTCCAAGCATTGGTTGAGATCCAACTTTGAGATTGCTAATATGAATTGACTTTAGAGTCAAACTCCAAGAGATCGTTCGGGTTGATTGTTGTTCCCTTTCAAGTGATACGGATCAACGAAGTACTTGGACGCTTTAAGATGCAAAAAATGCATAATCCATAGGTAATCCCGTAACTAAGAGCAAGCTTCTTAGCAAGTGTATATGTTCACGAACTATGTGAAAGGAAGAATGTGTAAGTAATGTTCTTCACGTGAATGTCATGTGAATGTGTTATTATAGTATAAAGTACATGTGTTGATTACTAGAAAATGTTTTGTAGTAAATACCAAGGTGTGAATAATGCCTAGAGTTTGCTATGCAATCAAGTTAGCTAGAAAATATTGATCCAACATATAAGGAGGATATTGGAAAGCAGTGAACCAGATAATTGGATGCTTTAGAGACATTGCAAGGCATTGTGTTATCGTTAAGGATTGCAATAAAATAAAACATAATTGATAGTTTGATAAGTGATGTGGAAGAAAGGGACGTGCATGTCTGGTTATGTGTTCTTAGTTGGCAGAACTGCTAATCCGCATTATTGCAAGGAACACACATAAGTGTGTAGGAAAAGAAGCTGAGACTAAAGCTTCATTAACTGCAATGAAGTAAGAAGGTTGGCTATACAGTGGAAAAATCCACTTATAAATAACTACCTAAAGAACCTACGACAGTCTTTAGTGACAGTAAACCCCGATTGCTTAAGGATTGAGAAGCTCTAATCAATGTCTAAGCAAGTTTAGATCAAGTATCAAGTTGTGAAAGACTTGGTTGCACAAGGACAAGTAAAATTTGAGTACAAGTTTCACAAGGATAAGTGAACTTGAAATGTAAGTCCATGCAAGACATGATTATCGATTCGTTAGTAAAAACCCATAAGGAATAAGTTCCTTAAGACCTGCATAGCACACGAAGTGTGTAATCCCTTAAAACATGATCTTTCATAAGATTGCTGTGAGCAGTACACGAGCTCAAATATTGAGAGTTAACATTTGCATTAGCATTGAGTGTGAAAGCATGTTGGACAGAGAAGTAACCCACTCACATGAGTGTTTACCTTAGTTTTCCCAGTGTGTTGGGGGAAGAACTAAGATGAGGCTGATTTTGAATGCGTTTCAAAAGTTTTCTAAGCCGGATCTCATGTGGTATGTCACATGATGTGTGAACTATGAGTAAATATTTCTTGAGATTGAGAAGTTTGAAATGAGCGATTGTATGGTTACGAACTAGGGGAAATGCATATGTCCCAGCAGTCTGTGATATTGTTGCATACACTTTGGAAGAATAGAGTAATTTTACATGAGACGCCTTCTAGCAAGATCAAGTTAAGAGCTGTTATATAATCTTAACAGGTGTATAGCAATTAAGCTCTCATCGTATGTTAGTCATGCTGTAATATCTGGTATTTTTTGATTAATTTTTGGTAATTTTCTAATTAATTTAGAAAATAATATTTAATGTTTCAAAATTTAATTTTTGTGTTTTATATGTTAATTGGGTGATTTATGAAGTTTTGAGGTAATTAGAGTTGATTAATTAAGTAGAAATTGGTGTAAAATTGAAAATTAAATCGGATTACAAAGGAGAGAGGGCGACTGGTCGTTTTGTTTCGACAGCGTACCGCAGGTAGTCTGGAACTGTTGGACTTATCGTCCGCGCTGCACTTTTGTCGTCCTCATGCTACTGTGCTGGAATCCTCGTGAAAACGAGGGGTCGTCCCAGCTGGATGCTTCTGTCGTCTACGAGCTCCGCACGTCATTCGTTTTTGCGGTGCTGTGCTTATCTTTGAAACGACGCCGTTTCTTGGTTGATTTCTTTCAAATCAACTCCACCGCCCAAACACTGCAACTCTGCAATTTCTTCTGATTTAAAGCTGACCACCGCCCAACTTCAGATCACTTTTTCTTTCTTCTTTCTTCTTCACTTTGTCTCTGTGTTATCTTCCATCTCTCAACCTCCATTCATTCTTCTTCAAGTTGAGGTAAGCCTTTAACTCCGAGCTTTGTTCCTCGCTTCTAATTTTCTGTTCTTGCATCATTTAAAGTGTTAAATATTCATGAGTTTTAGAGAGACTGTTGCTTCAGTTTTGAATAATTTCTGGGCATGTTTTTAGAGTTGTTTTAGTTGGGTTTTCGATGAAATTAGGGTGGGCAATAAGAAGTGTAAGATGAACTTGCCAGAAGGTGATGTTCGGGTGAGTTTTCTTTGAACCTTGGTTGATAAATCCAACTTATTTTGGACTGTTTTTGTTGGCTGGAATTTCTGGAAATAAGTTGGGCATGAGTTCATAATTTTTGGGTTGTTGAAGAGGAGAGGAGAGAAGGTAATAGTTCGGCTTGGTTTCTTGAAATTGTTTTGATGAATCCGAATGAGTTTGGATTGAATTCCAATTCTGGAAATTTAAGAACAAAAGGTGGAGTTGTGATTGGTTGAAAAGTGAGGACCAAACTTGATATTTGGTAGGTGCGTTAAGTCGTAATTTCTAGAAAATTTTGGCCAAAGTTGTGATTTTTAAGGTGATGAGACCTAAAAATTAGCACCATTAATATGGCATGGTCAGTAAGTACATTCAACGAAAACGTTACAGCTCACTATTAATGAGGAGAAATTACAGAACATCAACATTCACCATCGTCCCTCTATAAATAGATATGAGGAACATTTCTCGAGGTATGCTCTACTCTTCACACATATTTACACTCTGCAAAATTTTCTACTGACTTGAGCGTCGGATACTCCTCGAGGAGCATCTTGACCTCCTCTTTTTTAGTGCTTTTAGGTCCCGATGCGACGTTCACGATTCCCGAGTATTCAAGTATTTACTACTATTGTTGTTCATTTTTTGAGGCAACAACATAGGGATTAAAGTTGAATTTGCAATTTTAGAAAGTTGGGGATTAATTATTAAATTTAAAATACTTGGAGGACTAATTTAGAAATTCTAAAAAAGATTGGAGCTAAGTCATAATTTTTATAGGTCTCAGGGACTAAATGGTAATTTTATATAAGTCAGGGACTAAATAATAATTTTACGTAGATTTTAGATTTTGGGTCCAGAATGATAGATTATCATTCGATATGAATTTTTGGGGTCTTTTGAGGGTCTAAGTTTGCATTTGTCTATCATGCATTTAGTATTGCTACAAAACTTCATTTTGATTTGTTTCTAATATATATCTTTTTATATAATATTTGTTCAGCATCGTATCCTGGTCAGCGATATTAGCCAGCCACCAGTTGTACATGTTTAGGCCATTCAGCTTGGATTTTCAGGTGAGTGAAATGTCAACTTCAGATATATAGGTTGTGTCTTCTAACTTATATGCATTTTTGTTGTGCTTCGACCATAGCGTATAATCTGAATAATTAAAGGATTGAAAATCCTAAAATCCGACTTACGTGAAAACTCTGTTGCGGAAACTTAGTTTTCTTTGGAAATTTTGATGGTTTTGAAATAATATCATGTTTGATATTTATTACAATTATGAATTTTAATATATTCTCTGCAGATGATACTTTGTTCAGTACTTGAAACATTTTGATAATAAATGTTTGGTCAACGATTTGAAATATTTGAAGAATATTTCTTTTGAATTTGAGTATGAGTTTTGGAGTTAATATTCCAATGTTTGTATGTGTATATTTTAATATTTTTAAATACGAGTATTTTGATTTATAAGAAGGAAAATATTTTTTCGGGAAAAAAATATTCTGCTGAATTTGTATCCCTATGAAATAAAATATGTTTATTTCATTTTGCCCATTGATTTATGAAATCAGCTATTGTAAGATTTGATAATGGTGTAACCACTAATATGTATTTGTGTTGGCCCGAAATGACAATCCAAGAGGGGGATGAATTGAATTTTTGACTTTTAAAACTTGTTTAAAAATGTTTTTGCAATTATCAAAGTATTCAAGATAAGCAAAAACAAAGTAAGAACAATTAATCCAATTCACATAAATAATAATGTAAAGAGAGAAGGGATAGAGAAATCAAATCCGCGATGTATAGTGGTTCGACCTTCTTAGCCTACGTCCACTCCTCAAGTTTTCCCTTGAGAATTTGAATCCACTATAGCTCTTGCTTCAAAGGGTGCAAGATTAAACCTCTACAAACTCTTGCTTCAAAGGTGCAAGATTAAACCAATACAAACTCTTGCTTCAAGGTGCAAGATTAAACCACTAACAATACAACCCTTGTTTTCTAGATAAACAAGAAAACTATCCTCTCTCACAAATAGAAAGATATGATTGACAATGGAGAACGAAAT
>CAODLS010802976.1:0-16511 GCA_948243855.1 Flueggea neowawraea | reverse complement strand
AGCATACAAAGATGAGGCAGAAGGAGGGAATTTATGAACTAACTTTGAAATGGACTGGTAAGTTTGATGATTCTCGAAATGAAAGGAACGACTTGCAAGTCCTAATTGCCTTGGAACCTCAAAAAAAATATAGAAAAGCTTTCAATAAATTCATATGGTGGTCAAGTGTTTCCATCATGGATTGGAGATCCTTCGTTTGACAAAATGACATTTCTGGAGCTATGCAATTGTCGTGATGTTGTGTCACTTCCACCACTGGGACAACTACCTTCACTTGAAGAATTGATTCTAAATTCCATGAATGGTGTAAAAGAATTGGGCTCGGGGTTCTATGGGAATGTTCCATCTTCAGCTAATGTGTTCCCATCTTTGAAGATACTGACAATTCAGAATATGGAGTTGGATCAATGGGCTTGCTATAGCATTGATGAAGGTAGAGGACGGGTGTTCCCTAAGTTGAAGGAACTTTGGATCGAATGTTGTCCAAAACTGGTTGGGAGTTTGCCAAAGCACCTTCCAGCACGCCAACGTCTAGACATACGCAGCTGTCCATTGCTAGAAGTTTTACCAGAAAAAGGTTCCTTCTCTTGGTGAATTAATTGTTGAAGACTGTAAAGTAGTGGTTTTAAGAAGGGAACCCAACCTCGAATCCGTCACTATGCTGGAAATCGGTAGTATTTCAGGTCTTGTGAGTTTCAGTGTTGCATTTTTAGAAGCCTTGGTGTCACTCCAGGAGATGATAGTCTATGAATGCGACGAACTGAAGCATCTATGTGAAGATGGAATTAATATGGACAGGCTTCGGTGTTTGAAGAAACTAAGCATTTGGTCCTGTAAGGAACTGGTGTCATTGGTGGAAGGAGAGGAAGGGAATTTTCCGCCCAATCTTCAGCACTTGGATGTGTCCGACTGTGAGAAGTTGGAGAAGCTACCAAATCAGTTACATAGCCTCACATCTCTCACATAGTATTTGAGTATCAATGTATTAAACTGGAGTCATTTCCAAGAAGAGGTTTGCCGTATAGTGTGAAAGATGTGAGAATCGAGGATTGTGGTTCTTTGGTGAGCTTACCACAGGGAATTATAGTAGATGGTAATGATAATTCTTGTAGCCACCACATGTCTCAAATTGAGGCGTTGACCATCTGGAAATGTGACTCTCTGGTTCTTCCGTCAAATGTAGGTCTTCCTGCTTCGCTAAGGCGTCTTTTCATTACTAGCCCTTTGGGAGCACAATTGTTTAGGTCACTCCAAGTGCAAAATGGCCCCTCACATCTCACTCATTTGAGAATAAGCAATTGTCCATAGTTAGAGTCATTCCCAGATGCGAAATTACCCATCCCCACCCTTTTGTCTTTGAGTTTGAGTAGGTGCAAGAAGTTGAGGTCCCTTCCCAATCATATGGACAATCTCATGTCTCTTCAAAGTTTACATATGTATAACTGCCCAGAAGTAGCTTCCTTTCCCAAAGGAGGTTTGGCTCCAAGCTTAAAGCAACTTCACATATCTTCTAATGTTAGAGCGGAGTCTCAGCGCACTCACTTGCCTTGAAAATCTCACAATTGATGTTGGAGGAAGTGTGGATGAGTAAAGTCCTTTCCAAATGATTCACTTCTACTTCCAATTTCATTAACCACTTTGCAAATCTGCGGATTCCAAAATTTGACATCAATATCCACCCGCCTCCAAGGACTCTCCTCTCTTCAAGGCCTCCCACCCTCGCTTGGATGTCTACATATTTATAACTGTCCACTTCTGGAAAAACCAAATACACAACAGACAAACCAAATTAGAGCTATGTTAGATATAAATAAGGAACTAATGAATCAGCTATTCCAGCCGATAACGTCTATTTGCAGAAAACCAAGTTCCTAAAAATTCTAATGGTTTGAGTCAAAAAAAAAAAGCAAGTTGGTCACATAAGCAATTTAGAAAAGTGGGACTACGGAAATGATGTATTACGAATGAGGAAGAAACTTTAGATGTAATTATGCTCATGGAACGAAAAAAGGACAAAAGAAGACCACTCAAATCCTTGAGCATATCCGCATTTGCAGAAAAAATGCTGACTTATGTTAAACCATAATTTACCAAGTTCACAACTTTCGACATTTTAGTTCCTGCACAGCCTGAAGATATTCAGGCTATCTCCAGCACAAGAACATGGCTTAGGTAAAAAAATATTTTATTGAATTCTTAATAATAAAAAATAAAAATCATTTAATTTAATTTTTAATATGTAAAATTATTAAGTAATTTATAAAATTTAATATTAGACAAAAATTATTAACTTTCATTGAAAACTTGAAGTTTCAATCGTGAAATAGTAAACAATATTTTTTAAGTCATATACAGAATAAGTCTTTAGTTTGGCAAGTAATATCTTTGATTTTTTGATAATATTTTTCTTAAAGCTCTTTATATAAAAACTAATTCTATCTCAATCAAGGACAACCATAATAAAAACAAACTCTATAATTAAAATATTAACCAACTAGAGTCTTAGTTAATTGTGAACACGATTAATTGTTTTAAAAAAAACATTACTAAAAATTAAAAAATTCACTTGAAAATGTTAATATAGATTAATTTATACTATATTAAAAAACACAGATATTGAAAACAAAAAAAAAACGTAAACACCCTTTGTAATCCAAAGAATAGCCTTGCAAAAAAAATTAGTAAAAAATAGCTTATTGTGCGTTGGTTTCCAAGAAAATAGCAGAAACTCAATAGTGATTGGTTATTGTGTTATTGTGCGTTGCTCTCCAAGAAAATAGCAGAATATTCCTTGTGTTCATCTGAATAGTGATTGGTATTTATGTCTCTTAAATCGACCCAAACATAACTTCAAGATGGATCAACATGTTACACAGATGATAATAAATATTATTATTATCAACATAGTGCAATTTGAACTGATTTCAGATCATAATATCAAAATAACATCTTTGACCAACAATAACAAATACTCAATGGACATGAAAGTTTGAATATCAAACTTTGGATCATAATATCAAAATAATATCTTTGTCCAAATACTCAGTGGACGTGAAAGTTTGAATATCAAACTTCTGTGCCAATTGCGAAATTTCATTGGAGCTTTGAAGGGGGGATGAATTAAGAACTGCCTATCTCCTTTCTCTTCATGTTGCTTGCTTGCGTAGCGTTGATGGAGAACTCATTGCATAGTTGAAGCACATGGTGAATCTGTTTTCATGGAATACTAAAATTATATCGGGATTCTTTCTATGTAATTGAGCTTCTTTACCTGCAGATTTGCCATCAGCACTGCTCAACAGGGATTTCTTTATGCTGTATTTGGATATAAACTCATACACTTCTCAGTGGAGGCTTCATTCTCCTCACTTCTTAGGTACACTTTTTTCCTTGCCAATTAAGTATGAGGTCATAAGTGCTGACTATTATAGTTTTTATGCATGTGTTTAGCCTATTTGAAAAATTCCGCAATGTGACATCTTAAGGAGTCACTATGCTTTCCGCTGTTGACTCTCCTAATATTTATCATGATCTATGCAAGATTTATTAAACATGTAACTCTATCGGTAAAAGTCGAAGAAATTTTCTTTCCATTCCAAATAGGAAATTAGTTACCAATTTCAATTACCAGAGAGAGCTACGCATAGCAGTTCATTGCATAATACAGCTACAAGACTACATAACTTACTAGCCACCAAAACTAGAAAATCTAACAGCTACAGTTCATTCCATGAAATTGACAGAATATCTGTTTATTAGCCACCAAAACTAGAATATTAATTGAATTATTTACAAACTAAAGTGTCATTAAGCAGTAGAGTAAAAAAACTTACTGAGAATTCAAAGATAATAAGACAGAAACATCAGTGTTTTGAATTCTGAATAGCATCTCTGTTGCTTAGACAACATTGTGTTAGACTTGCAGCAAATAGAGCAGAACCTTGGACTTCTTTGGTTTAAGTTTGGTAGCTGCAAAGCGATAGAGAAATTTAAAGTAAACCTGTGCATTGGGTCAACTGTCAACGGATATCACAAAAAGTTCATTTCAGGTATGAATTGTAAAGCACGTCTCCAACCTTTGCCAACTCCATATTTTTTATTTATTGTACTTTTTGTTTATTACTTTAAGAATTTTTTTTAGATATAGTTTACTCAATAGAGTGTACAAAGAAGAGAAAAAAATACAATGAGTTAAATGATAATGAAAGGCGATTATATATTAAAAGGGCTGTTGAAAGAAAGAATGCCAAAAGAGGCCAAAAAAACAAATAATTCCTTTTCTCATGCAAAGTTCAAATGAATGTAATATTTAATATTTAACTTAAAAAATAAAAGAATTTCTTTTTTTTTAGTTATTATATGAAATATAATGCAGTATTGTTATTATTTTATTTTTAATTTTTTAGCACAATTTACAAAGGAGACATCAAACAACAATTTATTCATATTAAAAAATGTCTCATCATGTATTCATTGTGGAACACACAAGTTTGAATATCTTTTTGTTGCTCTAACGGTCAAGTTAAACTTGCCTCAAATGATATACCGTAAAGTTTATTTGATCTATTTAGTTCATAGTCAGAGGAAGCGAAACAATTCTGAAAGCATATAAGAGCATATACAATATCTTCTCTTTTACATTATTTGGAGCTAAACTTGACAAGGATCTTGCTTCACAAAAAAATGGAGTTTATAATTTCAAAGCTCAAGGGCAAATATACAATGGTTTACCTTCTTTACTGCTAGAAAATAATAACCCATGTTTTTTTCCAATTATACTTCTTTGACACTACAAATGAGCTTGAAAATCGAATGAATGTAATTCAAAATTCTAGTGTTAATAGAAGTATTATGAAAAAATTGATGAAGATACTGAAAAAAAATTCATATGCTCGATTTTTTCAAAGTTTGAAAGACCGACAACCCCTAGAAAATCTTCAAATTGTGATAAGAGGCAATCCAAAGTTAGATCATAAAGTGTATAATGCACCGACTGTGGATCAAGTTGCTGCTATATGGATTGAAGGCTAATTCACATACGACATCATATAGAGAAATACTTATGCATGCTCATTTAGCTAAAAGGCATAATATTAAACACGATTTTGGTTGTTACGATCCGTTGTAGTATCCTTTGTTATTTCCAAATGGTGAAAGTGGATGGCATCAAAATATTAAGAGAAATTCTTCAGATAGCAATGGTGAAAGTGGACATAATTTGTCTACTTGTGAAACTGCTGGAAATATTATAGAGCAAGAATGTGAAGGTAACAATTTCCACAAAATATTGAATTTTTTTATTTTAATTTTATATAATTTCATATCTTTAATAGTTATATGTTTTCTCCATTATTTAAATGTATATGTTATTTATAATATATTAACATACAGGTGATGTTGAACAAATTTACAAAAAAATCTCTTGTCGGCAATATTATTGTTACAAATTACAAATACGAGATAATAAAATCTCATTATTTATTTTTAAAGGAAGATTGCTACAATAATTTTTGGTAGATATGTACATCAAACTTGAACAAACAAGACTTGATTTTTACCGCCATAATCAAAAGACAATTATTGTGTCATAGCTGGAGAGAATAGAGGTAAAGAGGTTGGAAAAGAATTGTATTACCAACATCCTTTATAGATGGGCCTCGAGATATGAGGCGCCGGTATATGGATGCAACGACTTTAGTTCAATGCTTTGGAAAACCAGATTTTTTCATAACTATGACATACAATCCTCAGTGGGAAGAAATAAAACACAAGTTGAAAAAAGGTCAAACAACCCAATATAGACTTGATGTTGTTACAAGAGTTTTCTGAGGGAAATTGCAAGATTTGAAGAAATAACTTTTCACAAGAGAAATTTTTGGTAAAGTTGCAGCTCATGTCCATGTCATTAAATTCCAAAAACAATGTCTACCTCATGCTCATCTTTTGCTAATAATGGAATCAAGATTCAAGATTACAAACGCTAATGAATATGAAAAATTTGTATCTGTTGAAATACCAAATAAAGAAATTGAAATAGATCTCTATGAAAAAGTTGTAAAGCATATGATACATGGACCTTGTGGAGATAAAAATCTAAAAAATCCTTGCATGAGCAATGGAGAGTGCAAATCTTGTTAGCCAAAGACTTTCTCACAAAAAAAACTAGGCAAGGAGAAGATGCATATCCAATATATAAAAGAAGAAATGATGGAGAAACGGTAAGTAAATATACCTTAATGTAACAATTTGAATTTGAGTTTTTTTGTTTCTTTTTCATATGATTTTTTTGTCTTGAATCTCTTAATAATTTTAGGTTAAAGTAAGAAATGTTATTTTGGATAATAGATGGGTCATACCTTTCAATGCTTATCTTTTATAAAAATATGATTGTCACATCAATGTTGAAATTTACTCAGATGTGAAAGTAGTTAAATATCTTTATATATATATATATAATTCATGATAGAATTGCAGACATTATTGCTTCAACAGAAGGAGATAACACCATTGATGAAATTGAGCAATTCCAAGAAGCAAGATGGTTATTAACACCAAAAGCAACATGTAGACTGTTTGAATTTGAAATGAATCACATGTATCCAACAGTCATAAATCTACGTCTTCATCTTCTCAACCAACAAATAGTAGCATATCCAAAAGATGTAGATTTAAGAGATATTATTCACTCTGAAAGATGAAAAGAACAATGTTAACTGGATTTTTCAATTTATGTGCTATAGATGGACATGCTAATAGATTGCTATATCGAGAGTTCCCAGAATGTTATGTGTGGAACCAAGCTGTTAGAAGATGGGTGAGAAGGAAAAAGGGAAAAGTGGTTGGAAGAATATATGGAGCAAATCCAATGGAAGGTGAAAGGTATTATTTGAGACTACTTTTGACTCATGTTAGATCCACAAAATCATTTGAGGATTTATTGACGGTAGGCGGAACTCAATATTTGACAATCAAAGATTCAGCTTTTCATAGAGGATTACTACATGACGATAATAGTATTTCAGAATGTACGAAAGAAGCAGGCACATTCAAAATGCCATATTCTCTTAGAAAGATATTTGCTACAATACTGGTGTACTGTGAACCAACTAATGTTCAGAGATTATGGGAGGATTATCTTGGGCCTATGTTTGAAGATTATAAAGACAACATAGAAATCCTCTTGATACACAAACTCAGTGTACTTTAAAAAGTATTAGATACTTTCTTCTAAGTATGGGGAAAAATATTGAAGATTAGGATTTGCCTCCTATACAAGATAATTCGGTGACTTCATTCTAACAAGCAAAGAAATAGATCAAGAAAAGACTGTTCAAACTTCTCCTGAAGATTACCATGCATCATCCAAACTGAATCCAGAGCAAGAGATTGCATACAAGATCATACTAGACAGAATACACTCCAATAAAGGCGGAGTTTTCTTTATCGACGGTCCTGGTGGAATAGGGAATACATTCTTATATCGAGCCTTACTTGCAAACATAAGATTAAGAGATAATAGTTAATATTTAGATAAATGTTACACATCATATTTCTAATTTATTTTTTTGATAGACATGTTCATAACCTTTTTATTTAGGCAATTTGTACAATTAACTTCTTATATATTAATAAATCTTTAAAGTTCGCAAATAATTGTTCTTTTTCATAAGTTGGATTGCTTTAGCTACTGCAATTTATGGAGTAGCAACTTCAATAATGCCAAGAGGTAGAATATCACATTCACGTTTCAAAATACTGATACTTATAATAGAATCATTCTCATGCGACATTTCCAAACAAAGTGGACTCGCTAGACTAATATGAGAAGCAAAGTTAATCATATGGGATGAAACTCCAATGGCTAAACAATATGCTATTGAAACAATGGATTAAAGCCTAAGAGATATATTAGCAAATTCAGAACCTTTTGGTGGCAAGGTCATAGTCTTTAGAGGAGATTTTTGACAAGTTTTATGTGTTGTTCCACATGCATCGAGGCAAGAAATTGTTAATACCAATTTGGTAAAATCATATCTATGGCTGAGGATGGAGAAGCTAAAATTCATAAGGAATATGAGAGCCAGAATAGATCCAAGATTTGGCAATTTCCTTTTATGTATTGCTAATGGTGAAGAACCAACAACATTAGATGATTTCATATTGGAAATGACCATAAAATATGACGATATGGAAAGAGGCGAAGATGAATTGATCGGTACAATTTTCCTATCATAGCATGAGAATGGACAATCTGTAGAATATATGACCAATCTAGCAGTCTTCGCAACTACAAATGAATGTGTGAATCAACTGAATAACAAATTGATAAATTTGTTTCCTGGTGAAAGTAAAGAATTCAAAAGTTTCGACACAGCGATTGATGACACACACAACTATTATCAAGAAGAATTTTTGAATAGTTTATGCCCGAATAGTCTTCCTCCTCATCAATTAGTGTTGAAAATTAATTGTCCTATTATACTACTGAGAAACTTGGATCCTGCAAATGGTCTTTCCAACAAAACAAGAACGGTGTGCAGAGGTTTCGCGACAATGTCATCTATCCAGAAATCTCAGTTGGACAAAATGCTGGAAAATAGGTTTTCTTACTAAGGATAGCATTTTCTTTATCTGAAGATGAGAATATCCTTTCAAATTAGTTAGAAGACAATTTCCAATACAGTTATATTTTGCTATGACGATAAACAAAGCTCAAGAACGGACAATTCCTAATGTTGGAGTGTATCTGTCTTAACATGTTTTCTCCCAAAGTCAATTATATGTAACATTATCAAGGGAAACTTTTATGTCAACTACAAAAGTATTGGTGAAAAAAGAAAAAAAGGTAGAGATTTGAATGGAACATATACAAAAAAATATTGTATTTAAAGAGGTTCTTTCAAATTGAATAGATCAATTTACCTCTTTCAAATTGAATAGATCAATTTAATTGATATAAAGTTATCAAATTTTCTTTTATCATATGATTACATTAACACTTAAATTTAGATAAAAGTTACTTGTCTCGAATTTAGTTCAAATGTACTTTTGACATACACTTCACCTTTTAGTACCAAATCTTCCACCTATAATACACCCATAATATATAAACACTTTAATGTGCAGTGTTTTTATATTCTGCAGTGTTTATACAATTCAGATAATCAATACATGCATTACATAACTTGCACATCACTAGAAACGTGCAGCAACTCAAGATATTCTTAGTAATATAAAATACGGACTGTAAAATAAGCAATCTGTAGTATATTAATAAGCAATTAAGGAAAAGAAGACGTGGAGGTACGACCTCTCTAGATCCCTAATAATTTAATCAACCTCCTATCTTTGGTATTAATTTAATCTACTTGCTATCTTTGCTATCTATGGGAATGAAAGAAAAATAAGCTATTCTCTTCTCTAGATCCCAAATAATTTAATCTACCTGCCTTCTTTGCTACAATCTGTCTTGTTATCAACAACAGTTGACTATTTCATTTGATGCTTGGCAAGACTTATCAGGTACTCGCATTCTTCTTCAGACTGATCATGACATTGCTCACTGTTAGTCTCTTTTAATGGAAATAAAAGCTAAATCTTTGTTGAATCTTTATAAGTAGTTCAACACTGCATAGTTCTTTAGAATAGCAATGACCATGCGTTTTTTAGAATTCTGACCCGCAACCTTCTTAATTGGCAACATAATTTATTAACATGTAGCAGCAACATTTCGACGCACCAATAAAACAAATAGTTAATCAGAAAATCCAGCTATCAATTAAACACCAACACAAAGACAAATAGCTTACGTTAATTAATATCATACCTAGAAATGAATGGAGGAAACACAAATAATTTAAAATCAGCTGATGAGCTAAATGATCAAAGTGAATAACTAAGACAAGAAATCTAAAAATACAAACACACACACAGACAAAGAGACAGAGACAGAGTATACCGCATCTCAGAGTTGCCCAACAAGCTATTTGATGAGATCGACTTGAGGAAGGGAGGAATTAGACTTCTCTTTCTTTCTGCAAATGGAACATTAACATTTGTAATTAGTTAAGAGAGATAATCTCATGTAAAACAGCTGTTGGCCTAAAATATTAACATGGAACATTAACATTTACCCGGTTTGGTTTGTAGTAACTAAGAATTGATCCATGTCCAATAAAACATACAAGCATAGGTTTTGGTGTTAAGAACCGATGCGCAACCTTAAACAACGACGTCCGCCTTTTCGGGTTTGTTGGTAGGGAAAAACAAAGCGTTTTAAAGGCACTCAGTGCGACTAAAAATTAGGAATGATAATTCGTATTAGTCGTGTCGTAATCATGTCATGTCATTTTATTATTACACATTATTATATATTTATTATACATGACATAAACATTAAAAAATTGATTTCCTGTTATTCGTGTCGTGTCGTAATCGTGTACATCGTAATCGTGTTATTATGTCATAAACGTGTTAGAAATTACTAGCCCTACTAAAAACATCTCTGCAAAAACTAAAACAACGACGTCCCCGACAATTTTTTTTACTGGAAAAAAGAGAGTCGGGGGCGACCAGTAGTAGCATACCTCTGATAGGCGTTACCATATATGCATTATCTCCACGCTACGGAATGTTCCAGAGCCATAGCTACACCGGCAGCAGACTTGAGTCCGTGCACTAGTGCGATCACCGTAACATCACAGTGAGACAAGCTTCCAGTAGATACCTTGCTCTATTGCGCAACACAAATCCTCGACTGTCAGGACTACCTAGTTTAACGCCGCTCCCACTCGACAATTTTAAAGGCAGCCGTCACACTAAAAATATCTCTGTCCTACAATATTACCCACCATTGAATAAAAGGAAAAAAATCTAATTAATTTTTTGTAGAAGGAAGAATTCAACTACACAAAGATCTTCTCTTTTGCCACCAACTCAAACTCTTCAAACCCCAAAACCAACCCTTTCAGTTTCTAAACCTTTACATGTGTCTTCAATTGGGTCTTTTGCATTGTCATGTTCCCAAAAGAGGGTTTCGACCACATGCAAGACTTATGAGGCTGATCGCTCACAGCCTGTGTAGATACCAGATCAGAAGCTGCAAAGAAGGTTAAGATTGGTTTTTGCTTTCCAACATGGTGGCTTTGAATGTTTTGTTCAGTATTTACAACAAGAAAGTGTTGAATGCATTTCCCTGCCCTTGGCTTACCTCTACACTTTCACTTGCTTGTGGGTCTCTTATGATGCTGAGTTCATTCGTTTGATGGTAAAATGATGTTTTTGTTTGGTTTATACTGGTTTTTGCTGGCTTTAAGCTTATGAGAAAATAGCCTTTTGTTTTGTTCCTAAGGAATTAAGTGATGGCAAGTGAAAGGGAATGTGCCTCTTTCTGCTTCCTGCTTTACAAATTTGTTTTGTTATTTTTGACAATCAAAATTAATTTAACCCTTTTGAATTGGAAGGTTTTTGCTTTAATCAAACCTTCCAATTCGATATAAAATTGATAACTCAAGCTAGAGGTCTTTGTTTCTCACTGGGAAAGATTAATGAAATCGATTTTTTTCAACGGTAATCTCCAGCAAACATTAGAGGTGCCCTCTTCGAAATATCGTTTCTCTGTAGGTATTATTATTTCTCAACTCCCCTCAGTTAACTTTTCGTTATGTTGCTTATCAATGTTTTCTTGATATAATTGTGTGTTAATAGAAAATTGCACCTTATCATTCCTCCACGTAAATAGGTTTGAATTGGAAGAAAACAAAAACTGGGTGATCTCCAGTAACATCTGCAAACTGGAGACGAAGAGACCATCAAACTGGGGGATATAACCGTGTCCTTGGAGCATGAGATGAAAGGCAAACTAAAATATCCACTAATGTAATTACTTTTTGTCGTGATTATGCTTTTGCTTTGTATTATAATTGCGATTGTGCTCGGCTCACTAAATTCTGATGCATTAGTTGATAACAAAACATAGTAAAGAGCTCCATTTTCCAATAGCCACAATATTTAATCACCTATGAAGGTATACATTCTGATGCATTTGTATTATAATTGTGATTGTGCTCGGCTTATGAAGATACTCCACAATACCATCATATCTTTTAATTACCTATATAAACATGTCACACCCACAATATTTAATCACATAAACACTTGTCTTCTCATTAAAAGCTCATTATCAGATAACTGCCATCACAAGGTATGTTCAAAACTTTTCAAAAATATCAAATACTTGACCGCTGCTTGATGAAATTTCCCAATTAGCATGTTGTTGACTCGATATTTTATATGACATTCTAATTACAACTTCTGTACAAACTGTCCATCCCTGCCTTATTGATTGAAAGCCGCATGGAACTGGTTCTGAAATTGGGTTTTAAGGCCTGTCTTCTTCAATTCACAACACTTTCAATGATAGGCTTTTCTTAATATTTACCGCAATTAGGCCTAAGGATTATGTTCATGTTATTATCTCATGTGTGGAAACTGAAACCAAAATTAGACTTATTTTGTCATTACGTGCCTGTTGCTTGATGTCAAAACTGGAACCACAATAAAAGTTGGCTACGTATTATTCATGCGCCTTTGTAAGTTGCAGACTGCTATATAATTCATGGTATAGAATTGCTTGTTATTTGTTCTTCAATTATTATTACTTATATTTTCTTCTTATGGTAAGGAAAAATGGCAACCACAACCAAGGAAGACAAATACAAGACAATAGAAACCTTGCAAATTGGAGACAAAAAATGGACCATGAGAGTTATGGTTTTACGTAAAGGATGAGAAGAAGATTACTCTCAAAAAGGCCAAAAATACATGAACCTTATCTTCATGGACGAACAACTAAATAGTACAAACAACTATAATTGTCAATTTAATCTTGCAAAAACAATTATAATTCTATGTTAATGAGAGGGATCAAAAATTTTGGCTACAATATTTGGAGAAACTATGAGGAAATTCACCCAAACTTTGCACAAAGAAGGTAGCTATATAATAACAGATGCCCTTGTGAAAGCCAAACTGAGCAGAATGGAAAGTGTGCATCCGACAAAGGAAATAACAATCCAAAACAACACTGACATCATGGAGTTGAAAACTTATCAAATTCCAATCGACAAAATTCTACCCAAATTTTTGATACTAGAAGATGCAAGGGAAATTAGAGATCACAACCAATATAAAGGTACGCCAATTTAAAGTATGAAAAATTGCTTATAAAACAAATTGTCCTAACATATGTGCTTATAAAAAAAATTGCAGATGTTATAGGCATTGTTGTCCAAATAATTGGTCTAAGGAAAAGCATGAGTGATGGAAAAATAACATCACAAAGTAGAGAAGTATTATTGTCAACTCTAAGTAAGTATGACAAAAAAGGCATGACACATCAAAAAGATCTATTTATTTTCCTTCAATAAACTTATTAACTCATTAGCCTACTTGTAAAAAAATAAACAGGTTCAAAAGAATACCAATTATATTATGGGGTGATTTGACTGAGAATGAAGGTACGCAACTAGATGATGAATTACAACAATAGCCAACAATTGCAATGCTTAATGTGCAAACCACAACATATGAAGGTATACATTGATATATCTTTATAATTATTATGACCAAATATTTTAATAAGAATACAACCGCTCCATTTTTCACATATTACACAATTAATACATGATTTGTTTATATTACAACATACATGTACATTACAAATAAGGACATCAAGAATGTCACGACCCATTCACGGGACCATGACCGGCGTACGAGGCGAACTGTCTATGGGAGCCCGACCCATCTCGCACAAGCCTCAGAGATTCAGAAACTCTACCCATTCGATTATTTATAAAACATTTTTAGTAAAACCATTTATGACAGATCAAATAAATATATGAAAATAATATATATCGCATAACAAAGTATACTATATATGAAATCATATACAAGGTGATCAAATCACAAATCAAAGTATCAAAAACAAAATACGCAGACTCTGTAAACCAACAACATCTCTGTGCAGAGCTCTAAAACAAAAGAAGTAACCTGGTCAAGATGGCGCCACTAACCAAAAATATCAGTGCCTCATTGCGTGGAGATGCTAAAAGGTTGCCGAGTTGAAATCAACCTTTAAAATGGAAACAAGGAAACATAGAAAAACAAAGGGAGTCAAAATCCAATAAGGGATAAAACTCCAGAATGCCTCATACGTGCCTTACAAGACTGGTTTGAAAACCATTTCAAAACTACCACATATAGGTATATGAAAAGTACATATAAATATACACATTATAAACATAATACAGTTTTAGAGAAAACGTTTACGCCAAAAATAAACACATGCACTTAGGAAAAATAATACTAATAGTATTAGATTCGAAAACAGAGTATAATCATTATGGGACCAAAGACAATCGTTGTGTGGTCTGTGCTACTCTACCACTGTATAGTGATTGTGGACTCTACCACTAATCCGAAAATAGATCATGTGTCGGGGCGGGGCAACATGACTATCGTCAACCTCGATAACTGAGTCATATCATACATTGGTATACCAAATGCTACGTACCCCGTAACAAAGACGTCCCATAATCAAAACCATAATGTATCAAAAACCAAGCATTTCCTTTCATAATAAAAAACCATAAATATATATACGTAATTTTCCAAAAACAAAATGGTGAATATTTATTCACATAATCCAATTTATTTCTTTAACCAATCCTCATATTAGTCAGGTTTCAAACACGTGTTAAACATATCAAAAATAATAACAGTTTCAAAACACAACCTATGTGTCTAAAGTTGTCATCCACTCACTTAGATGTCCAAAGCTCTAGGGATCCGGTCAAACACTGTTGGTGGGTGGCTGCTCGTGCTGGCAAGCATAGGAAGCTGTAACAAAACAACACAACAAAAATCAAAATGTGGTATTGTGGCCGTACAGAATGTATGAGTGCAATGCAATGTAAATGCCAACTCTCCAAACGATCTACTCTCGACTGGTCAAACACCCACAAGAACTATAATCGACCTTTTAAGCATGAATCTAACATTCATTTCCTCAAAACAACTCATAATCATCGAGAATCACCATTCTCTAATTCAAACCTTTAGAACCCTAAGACACAAATCATCAAATCAACCAAAGCCAAACATGATTCAAGTATCTCTAACTCATATTCATCAAGATAAATTGAAAACTACTCCAAATTTAACAAAAAATCCAAAGAAATTTGGAACCCTAACTCAAATTAAACCCATTTCGTTCAAACACAAAATCTCCCAAAATCGAAGCTAGAACCTTATGGTTTTAACTTCAAACAACCTTAATCCAACCTCAAACAAACTCTATTCCAACAAAAATGAAGAAATGAGAACGATCTCTCAATCTTGGCTAAATCCCTAGATGAACGAATTATAATAAAAAACAGGAAAAGAAAGGATCAAAGAGTGTTTCTTACCTTAGAAACCCAAGTGGTAGCAAAGAGAAGCAAAAGAAATGGAAGGAAATGATGGAGAGAGTTTTTTCGGTGGTGGAAAGTGAGTTATTTTGGTGGTTCATATCTAAGTGACGGTCAACGCGTACAGAACTCTCCAACACACGTAGACGTGCTTAGACACATTCACGATCCATCTTAAACATCGATCAACGCGCGCAGAACCTTCATCTATGCACGCAGATGACTTCCAGCATGCCTAACGCACACATATTGCCTCCAACGAATTCTACACTAAAAAAAACCAAGATTCCTCACATCCAAATCACCTCGAAACCAAACGAAATGCTACAGTATTTCGACTATAACAGTACAGGGTATTACATACTTCTATCCTCAAAAGAAATTAGTCCTCGAATTTCAAAACAAAATTGATCCAACTAAGATCGATCCTAAATCTCCAAAACAAAATCTCAAATCATAATTGCTCAGCTAACCCTCAACTAGCTAGCTGACATGCAAACATGCAGAAACAAAAATGCAGAGACAAAAACCATCACGTTTATATAGAAACAAAATGCCAAGGCAAAATCAAAAACAAAGGTGCAAAAAAAATGCAGAAATAAAGATGTAGAGACAAAGATGAACGCACCAACCTAGGAATCAGCAGAGTCGAACAAATACGAATATCTGTGTTGCATCTCATCCTCGGCATCCCAATTGGCCTCCTTAATAGAATGATGTCTCCAAATTGTTGGGAACTCTACGTGTTATCATATCAAATATGGGCAGCGGAAAAAAGTATCAAACACAGAGAATACAACCAAGGAAAGTTAGCATGTAAACAAAAATTGACAAAAAACGAAAACATGCTAATAAACAAAACGTGTACGAATGGTTACCTCTAATCGCTTCGCACAATCGTCTCCTTGTTTTCACCAAAAGTAACAAGTTAAAACTTTACGTTTTAATCCCTTGAAGGATCTTTAAAACCTGGAGAAAACAAGAATTAATGGTGAAGAGTTGCTTGTACGCGAACTCTCTCTATCAGATTACACACGTAGCCTA
>CAODLS010802929.1:0-10844 GCA_948243855.1 Flueggea neowawraea | reverse complement strand
AAAAGCAAAGAATCTGGCTTCTGGAAACCTGAGAGGAAGCTTGTTCAGAATCTTAAACCAGATGAGGTTAGGTCAGTTCTGAGAAAATTTGTTTCTTCCAATGCCTCCGCCAATATGAATGAGGACCCAGATTGCTCTTTTGCGTCAAGTGTTTATGGGGGTTCTAGGGGGATGTTGGCCCAATTGTTGGAGTTGAAGGCATGGTTTGAGGATCAAACTATGTACCATTTCAATTCTTGTTCAGTCCTAATGATGTATGAAAAGGAGCCAGCAATAAAAGGAGAGAGTCCAGGTGCTGAAATTAAACTTATTGACTTTGCTCATGTGTTGGAAGGCAAAGGTGTCATTGATCACAATTTCTTGGGGGGCCTCTGCTCTTTGATCAAGTTTATCTCTGAGATTCTGTCCAGTCCAGATGAATACTCTACGAAAGCTTGCTTGCAGGATTCTGATCAGAATGGCACGGTTATTGAAGATGGCATTAAGGAATAAGCAGACATTCTTTGTCATACAATTGAAAAGTAGGTTAATATCACTTTTCCCCGGTTTTACAGCCAATTTTTAGATTAGGGTTTTTTAACTGTCTCAATGAATTGCTTCACTGATTGAAGAATTCTCGCCTCGCTACAATTAATTTGGGTAAATCTGATTATATACAATTAAATTGTAGCCACATCACATTGAAAGATTTAATGTATACACATAAATTCAAAAAACTTTGATGCATGTAGTAAATTAAAAAAAACACAATTCAAAATAAATGTTCTTTAGAATACAAGATTTTCATATACTTTCCCTTTTAAAAAAATATTATATGTATTTTTTTTTCATGAAATGCTAGAGGGGAAGGAAACAATGATGCATCAGGGCATCTCAACTAGGTTAGCACTCCAATAACACTGTGCTCCTAAGCTCTAAAATATTATTAATAGAAATAAAAAAAATCATTACACCAAAAACAATAAAAGAGAGGCTACGAAAATCGGTAGCATTCCCAAGAATAGAAAACATCAGACGACCTTCATATGTAACGTGCAGGTCGATGTGGAGCCTCCTGGAGAGTCTTGGCTTATGTTTAGTCTGTCCATCAGAGTGTTTCGTGGCTTTGCGAGACGAAGGCATAATCCACTCACCATCCTCTTCTTCGTCAGTCACATCAGCCCAAGAAGTTGGCGTCGTATTCCCCTGTCTGCCCCAGCTGAACAACATCAACATAAGCAGGCTATATATATATATATATAGCAATTCTATATAATTAAATTGGTTGTCATAGTAAATTTTATTTTTTATTAAAATTGAAAAAAATTCAATTAGAGATGAATGTATGGTTTTGTGGAAGATCGATTTTTTTATTGATATGTCTAAAAAACATCTTTTTGAGATATAAAATTTTATTGATTATATAAATGATAATTGATTTAATACATCTTTAGGCCAACTTTCCTTGACTCATCATATTAATTAAGTCACTTAAGTTTTTGAACATGTTATAAGCCCTCGATATCCAGAAAAATTGTAGTTAAAAATCCAAAAAGCTCTACACAAAATATCAAAATGACAAATATCCATATTTTTGTTAGTATGACATGAAATTTGTTAACAACATCCGTTAAATTGGTTATTGAGATATTAGTTCTGAAAATTGTAGGCTAAAAATTGTAGTAAAGAAAATTAAAGGATTAAACAAAATATAGCTATTTTTTTATGGGTAACAGATGGACTAAGCCAAGATATATCTTTTTTTTTTCTTACGATTGAGCTTAATTTTTCAAATTTTTATTCTTTTAATTTTGATACATATTTCATTTATTTAATTGTAGATGTTATTTTTTTTCGGTTAGAATAATTTAAGCAATTTCAAATTTTAACTCTAATTTTTTCGATCAAATTTATTAAATTTAATTTATTTTTTAAAATGAAGTTAGTTTATTGAAAATATATTATTGATACTATTTTTTTCAAATTATTTTATTTTAATTTTAATCATTATGCTAATAAACCGATGGTTATATAAATTATAAAAGAAATTGTCACAATATTTAGTTAATAGTTGAAGCATGTGTTGTTGTTGTTCTTAGAATTAATTGTAAATTCAATATGTAGTTTTTTATTTTAATTCTAACTCATATTTTCATTTAAATGAGGTTGTGGAGAGAATCTTTGGTTTTTTATATCTAAAGGAGAATGAACAATTACGCTGTTAAACTTTCAACTCATTGGAGAACAGATTGTTATATTCAATCATATGACCTGATGATCAATGTTAAAATGAATGATGAAGATAGATCTATCTTTTTATAATGTCGTCTATAAAAAAATGTCAAAAGTTAATATGAGTTTGTTTTGGTATATGATCTTTATATCCATATAATTTTTATTTTTTAAAAAAATAGATAATTGTTTACTATAATTTGGAATATTTATAAGAAAATAAAAGCAAATTCATAATATACCGGGATGACGTCCGGGTCTAATACTAGAAGCAGATCTCGATTGAAAATTTTTATATATGATAAAAATGATGATTCCTCAAACTGTACTTAAAATGTTATTTACAAACAACTCTTTTAAAATTTAATATGATATCATTTGGTTATATTCACTCAAATTTTTATTATTGTTTTAATTTTAATATTTTTTAACACTAGTACTTATTTAATTTCAATTTGATCATGATGCTGCATCTTCAAGTTAAACTATTAAGGTCATCAGTTGCAGTCAGTAGACCCAGTTGCTTTCCTCTAATGGCAAGCAAAGCTGCAGTTTCAGGTAATTCCAACAACTTATGGTACTTTTTTCTGCTTTGTGGAGATTAAGGATCAAAATTAGCCTTAAAATCTTAATCCGATAACAAATTAAAAGCAACTAGCGATTTCAGACAATCTTTCTGTTAAGCAATCCACTTCTTACAAGATAATCTATTTCAAATCCAGTAGTGAACTCTAAGCTTTTTTAAAAAATGACTTCCAATTCTTGCAACCTCTGTTTTCTGCTTATATAAAACAAAGAAAGTCACTTTTAACTTCACCATTGTAGACCAAGATGAATTCTTCAGTTCTCTTCTGCTTCATCTTCTGTACTTGCATCAGTCTCATCTTAGCAGATTGTGATAACCTACAGGACATCTGTCCAACAGAAACAACAAGCGAAAATACAATCTTTATCAATGGCTTCCCTTGCAAGAACCCAGCAACTGCCAAAGCTGAAGATTTCAAGTCAACAGAACTGAAGTATCCCGGTGACACGGACAACTTTCTCCGTTCCGCGGTGACTATTGCCACCGCTGCAGATTATCCTGGCTTGAACACTTTAGGCCTCTCAATTGCGAGGACTGACCTAGATGTGGATGGTGTTGTTGCACCACACTCCCACCCAAGAGCCTCAGAAATATTCTTTGTCAATGCAGGAGTGGTGACTGCGGGTTTTATCGACACCAGAAACAATGTATTTCAGACAATTCTGAAGGCAGGAGATGTGTTTGTGTTTCCCCGGGGCCTACTGCACTTCTGTCTGAATGCTGGTTTTGATACTGCTGTTGCCTTTTCTGTTCTTAACAGCCAAAATCCAGGGGTGGTGAAGATTACCGATGCCGTGTTTGATTCTGATCAACCTGTTCTAGATAATCTAATCAGAAAGATCAAATCTTTTTCTACATTAGAGGTTCAAGGCATCGGAAATGCAACGTCCAGTGGCTTCTAAAATCTCTGCATCAGTAGATTTGATCTTTGTTTTTTTCAGTACATGAAGCATGTCATTTGTTTAAAAGAGTTTGAGTAGCTGTGAAATATGAATCTGTGGGTGGCGACATGAGTGAGTGCAAATATTTATTTTGATTGTTGCATGTGTAATTGTGAATTTGCAACTGCGGTCACATATATTTTTCAAAGAAGAAACCGAGTTGCTCTTTGATTTAACTATTTCAAATAAAACAAAAGTTGAGTATACAGATGCTTTGTTGTCTGTTTATAGTAATTAGTATAGTGAGAAAATAAATAAATAAATAAATAAATATATATTTTTTTGTTTGAAAGAAAGAAAGGGACAGACCAACCCACAAATATCATATGCGGACTCGGTTAAACTGACTATAAAAACAATGACACTTCACACTCATCGGTTCAACTAATTTTTTTTAAATTCCTTTTAGTTAAATATATAGTAATAGATATTATTTTAACATGAAATTAGATGAAGAAACTTTTAAAATAAGCTCAATTTTAAAATTTGAAAAAGAAAATAATGCTAATAAAAGATTCGTATCAACAGGCTTGTAACTCATTGCTACCGGCACCTATCTAATGCTCGATTCCTAATGACAGAAAATAAAATGACTTATTAGAGCATCTTTAATACTGTCTTTAAAGTCTATTTTTTTTTATTTTTAAAGTGTCAATACAAAAATAAAGTTCAAATGTACTCTTTATATTTTAAATTTATATTAGATAATAGTTTTTACTCTTCAAATTTAGATAACTAAATTTACTCTTTATCTTTTATGTTATTAATGATGTTCAAATTTTTATAATATTTTTGATACTCTTCTTATTTTTTATTTATTTTTATTCTACTTCTAAAAGAAAAATATTTAATTTTGAAAAATACTATTAAAAATAACTTTTATTTTTTATATTTAAATATATTCTTTATTTATATAAAAAATATATTAAAAAATAAAAAGTGACATTGGAGATGATCTCATTAAAAAAAATTGCCAATTTAAAAGTTAGCTGCCACATGTGTTATTTTAGGAAAAGACATGGCCAAATTCATAAAAAAAATCCCAAAGCATGGAGGATATTGTCGTAATTTTATATTTTCGCGGGCCGTTACAACTTCAACTCTTATTAATGTCAAACAAATATGACTTTTCGATTCACTAGCCACACAAGGTCTCTTTGTACATTTTACAATCTCCACTTTTAATTTAGTGGAAATTTTTAATTCTACCAATTTAAATTCCGACTCAAATCACACCTAACAACTAAAACTCAATTTGATTTGCAGCTCAAATCAAACCAGGAGACTCAACAATCTAGTCTCTCAACACCCAACCTATACAAGGTTTTAAACCCAATAAACTTCTCTCAACAAATATGAAGATTAACACAACTTGCAAAAGCTTTAGAATAGTAGAAAATGAAGAACAAACAAAGCTCTAGCAAATTGTGATGTGGAGAGTAGAAAAATTGCTTTTAATTGCTCTTGAATGCTCTTAAATACAAATGAGTGTGTAGAGTCTATGTTTTTACTGCATTTTTGTTGAAAATTGCCTTTTCTTCTTGATGGAAAATATTAAAAACGATCCTTGAAGTTTTGCACTTAATTGACCCTTCACAAGTTTTTAGAATCTGAAATTCATACCATAAAACTCGTATGCATATGTAAGATGCAAGTCTCTTATTATTTTCAGCATATTTTGGTACCTCCAGGGCATGAGACGCACGTTTAACACTTACTGAGGTCATACTCGAACATTTGTCGCGGGATGATTTCGTTCCACTACCATTTGTCAGTAGACGTTGCAACAATTTGAATTTCTGGGCACGACACACGCGTTACACACCATGACGCGCGTTTCATCCTCTGATTTTGAACAGAACCAAGCTACATCTTGTCTTCCGCAAACGACAACATCCAAAATGACATACAGTTGTGATTTAGTGCATGAGATGTACGTTTCAAGGGCTGTAACTTCACAATTGATTTTCTTCCACTTCCTAGGCATGAGTTGTTGCTCCCATAACCATTTAAGTGAATCCAAATCATCTTTAATCATAACTTCAATGCACTTCCTTAATGACATTACATTCAACATGTAAATTTTTATTCACATAATATTTTATCTATTATCAAAAATATTTCAAAATAAATAAGGGTTCAACATACGCTTCAATTTCACATAAACCATTTTTCGGTACGATTATTATTTGGGCTATTTTGCTGGGCAACTATTTTTTTGACAATAAAGGGCATTTTTAAAGGGTATTTTCGATAAATATACTTTCAGTTTTTCACTATTTTCAAAATTGCAATTACAATATGTATATTAATCAAAATCTTATTTAAAATTGAGATAATGTTAGTATTTACTAATTGATAGAAACGAAAGTCAAACCATTTTATATTTTTCTATATAGATTATTGGAGTAGAATTAGGACTTATATAGAGTCCTTATTTAATTGTGCATCTTATATGTAAAGTATTTTGGTGACATTAGCCTATTTTAAATTCTACACTTCAATTTCACATAATCTATTTTTCTCGTATAATCATTATTTATTGGACAACTATTCTTTTGCCTATTATGTTGGACAGCTAATTTTACACTTCGATTTCACATAAACTATTTTTTTTTCATAATCATTATTTGGGCTATTTTATTGGACAATTATTTTTTGATAATTAAGGGCATTTTTAAAAAGATATTTTCGACAATATATTTTTAATTTTTTAACATGTGCTTTTTGTACAGATTATTCCGCGCCAAACCACTCCACACCCCTAGCAAAGGAGAAGAAGAAATGGTGCTTGTTTGATTCGTTTTGGATTTGTGTGGCCTATCACCAACACTAATCAGAGACGTAAAGCAGGTAAATGCTCGATCAATTAATCGATCGGGCGAGGCTTCTAGGTTTCATTGATTTGATGGGGTTATCGTTCTGTTTATTCGTGAATGCTCAATCATTCAATCTGTCGCTCATGATGGAATTATTTTTCTGCTTGTTCAGTGTTTGTTGCAGCTGGCTAATTTCTACGAAATTTCTACACCTTCGCGGCACCGATCGGACTCACTCAGAGACAGGATCGGCTTGTGTTATGTCTTCAAAAACCGCATATCTTCTTCTCTCGAGGTATTTATTTTCCTGTTTAATAAAAAGGAAATCATTCTAGAAGTATTATCAAATGCGTTGAGAGTTGACGATGTTTGAACAGCTTAAAGTTGCGTATAGTCCCGGAGCGAATTTCAGTCTCCGCGATTTCCATCACGCTGTTAACAACTTGCCTGTTGAGGCGTTTCTGCCTGAACTCAACGATTCCGGAATATTCTGTTCTCACGGTTTTCTTCTTCTCTATGTTTCCGTTTCTGTTCGTGTTTGATCGTTGATAATTTCTGACATGTTTGTTAAGCTCATGATATTGTGATTGCTTCTAGACTTGAAACTTTCAAGTGTTTTGAGTGATGGAGTACTTTACCGCTGGGGAGGTAAAGATATTATGAGAAAAGTGATTGTTCTCAGCTCGTTTTTGCCGAATAACATAGAATCTGTCACGCAGGAGACTCTCATGGTGAGCTGAACGTGGTGGATTTTATATTTATGGGCTGTTGTTAAAAGCACGCCTGAGGCGATCACACCAAGAGTTTAGAACTGGCTTTTTTAAAAAAAATTCAGAATGCATTTCAGAATAATGCAGCTTTTACGAAATTGAGTTTGTGTGGTCTTAAATGTGGTTGCTTCTAAATCTATATAACATAATGTCTTCAACAGGATGCCGCGGAAAAGTATGTTTCCGTTGAGTTTTTGTTGTTTGAGCATAGTTCGAGTCATCTCAGCAATATGCAGGAGAATCTAAGCTGCTTTGCGAGAAGCTTATCTGATCTTGAGAATTGCTCTTTCCAAACCTATCTCTCGGGTTAAGTCCTTCCTCAATTAGTATTTGCAGCACTTCAAAGTAAATGAATGAATTCTTTACATGCATGCCTTGGCATTGTCATCAATTGTTCATGTCATCCGGTTAGTAAGCTCAAACAAAGTCATCATCATCAAGTATTGAAATCATTTCATTTATAGTTGAACAATCTGTTCTGATACATGGGATAATCTTTAGATGTTATGTGAATGAAACTGTAACCTTTGTTCATGGCATTCTCTGTTGCAATGGGAATCCAAACACAAATTCCAAGGGGGGCTCAGAGATTTGAGAGGATAGTTAAAATTATGCATTATTGTGGATAAGATAGTGGCAACCAATGTTGACAACATATATGGTTGGAGCTAAATTACTTAAATTATTTCATGATACTGATGGGGATAAAAGCTCGCTTACTGATATTTTATGTTAGAAACAGAAAGGAGATCCAAAATACATTATCTGTATGTAATTTATATTTAAGTTCTGCAGATGGTAGAGTATTTCAAAGCCTGATAAAACGATGGCTACAAGATTTAAAGGACGACATGGAAGAACCATTACTGGCTCATTTCATTTTTAACAAGAATGTTTTAGACACTCTGAATCGAATATCCTGCACCTTGTCAATATCTGCCGGGCCAATTGTTGATGGGTTCACTGCTTGTCAGGTATTAAGAATTAAAAATATCATTAGCATGCTCTAATTTGTGGTGAAAAGGTCCATTCTACTCCTGCATTTTCAGTTCTTATTTTAACTATTTATGGCAAAAAATTGTTATAATTGGGTGCATTGACTATAGACATGCAATGCCATGGCAGTTTATTAGGTAATGCTGTGAAAGATAAAACTGAGGAGCCTTCTTGCCCCATCACAGGCCATCATCTGGAAAAATCTGATGTCATTGATTATTCTGTGAAAGTTGGAGACACAACAATCCTGTATATGCCATCTTTCGAGGGCTCTGTTGAGGTCCAACAAGCTTCTTCTCCCATTGATTTCAACATTATAGAGAGAGCCAACCTGAATTCTTTGAGTGAAGGTAAGATCACGCACATGGACTCTGGCTTTTATAGTTTGGCATATATATGGTCCCTGCTGCATTGAAGGTAATTAGTAGAATATGTTTTACTGTTGACCTCCCTGTGACATTTTGGTTCAGGTGTCCTAATATTTTGTGGCTCCTTCAGCTTTTCAAGAAGTAGAAACTTCTTCGGACCAAATGGATCAGTCTGAATTGAATTCCCAACGTATGTGGAAGGTTTCCTTTGAATATGTTGTTCAATTTTGTGCAATTTCGTTCTGTTTTCTCATTTTGATATTCTTGTTGTTATCTGAGTCCTTTGTGCAGTTTATATTTCTGAAATTTGACGAAATTTAGCAGTTTTCCTTGGGATTGGCAGAGCTCTTTATACGATGGATCAAGGGTTGATATGCTTTTCACTTTGTAAATTAGAAACAATGAAAATGGTGGCATTCCGCTGCTATTATCTTCTTCAGCCTTCAAATCGTGGGCCTATGCTTCTAAGGGTGAGCCTTGACTTTCACTTCTAACTTATTATTAAAAAATAAAATCTATTCTTGTGGTTAATATACTTCATTAATGTCATCCAATTACTCTTACTTTAGTTGTGTGTGGAGTGCGCATGACTGGTTTTTGTGCATCTTCTTTTACTGTGCATCTCTTCTTGGTCGTCTTTGCTTTTGTGTAGCCGATATTGCTCAACTTGTAGCGTCTTGCTGGAGCAGAGGAGGTTTTCCCCATGCCTGATGCCAATCAACTTAGTGATTCCTCATTGCCAACGGATATTCAGAATTCCATTCAAGCCACTCTGTTAAAGGTTAACATTATATTATTCACTTCCTTCAAGTTGATTTCCCAAAGAAGTGTTTTTCTCTCTTTGCTGACACTCAGGCTACAAGGATCAGACGAGAAATTTTTTTTTTTTGAGCTTGGAAATCAAATTAACATTATTCTGATCTGAGATCATATTCTTGTCCATCTAATATTTTTATGGCTTCAGTATTTAGACTAACTGGACTTAGAAGATTTAGTAATACAGTGGACGTATACCATCAGAAGCAATGAAATATGAATGCCTTGGAGCATAGATGTTTGGCATAGGGTTGGCTTTGAAAGGATCGAATTGTCTGAATTTTAAGGGATTAATCTAACTAACTACATCCAATCTTCTCCTGATAATTAATTATCTATTCTCTTCTTTTTCCTGAACTTAACACAGATGGAATTGAGAGCCTATGATCCACTCCTTCATGAGAGAGGCTTCCATAAAAAACTGAACTCACTCATAGGAGAGAGCTTACAGTATGGGTAATTATCGTATACCACCCATGCTGATTGCTGAAATTTTCTTTCCTATGATGTAGTAACATTCCTCGATTACAACTTTGAACTGCTCGAAAAGGTTTGCTAGTTTTAAAGAAAATATTTCTTTTTTAGATTCCAGTGCATTGGTTTAAAAGAAAAAGAAAAGAACACCAGTTTTGTGGACTAAGGAAGAATTTTTCTTTTTGAAGTTTTTCTTCACAGGAGAAATGGATTGTGAATAATTCATGTAGGCATTGACATGTTCTTTTCTTACATGAATCTAATCTTGTCTTAAAACATCATGGTTAATATTACTAGTTTTTGAAACATGCCAGAATATTTATTGATTTTTGGTTTGGTTACATGAATAATCCAGGTCAATTCCACAGGAACTGAACGAGCCAGCATCCGTGCCAACTGCAAAGGAGCCACATTTTTCAGAAGTGATTGCCCAACCAAAGTGGGTCATAGATGCCATAGAAGTGGAAGAAGAAACCCTGCAACTGAAAGAATCAGCTAAAGAGGACATGACAGCCGCTTCTATAGCAGAAGAATGGGAACAGTTGGTTGTCAACGAAGTCCCCAGGCTAAATTCTCCCCCATGTATTTCCAAGCCTAGGATTGATCAATTCATCCTTATTTCTCCAGATAGTAACAAGCAACTGGATATGAAAACTTCCAAGATATTAGAGCGACTGGAGGCACCAAAACAGTTAAAACTAAAGTTAGCCTCGCCGGTTGTAACAAGCAGTAACATCTCGGATACATGCGTTCAGACCAAAAAGCCTTTGATACCATTCCAGAGTACACAAGCAACAGGGCAAAGCTCGACGACTTCGAGCCAGTTAATGAAACCCAATTTCCAGAGGTCGAAAAGGAAGTAT